>VRLP01003971.1:0-42500 GCA_009660295.1 Lophius piscatorius | reverse complement strand
TTATATTATGGATAATTGTCACGTTACACGATAATTTTCACGTAATAACGTGAGAGAGAATTTTCTAGTTGCCACCCAGTGCTGATTTTCACGCTAGCTTAATTTACATGTTATAATACCACAAGTTTTACCTTTTACTTTAAATTTTCACGTCATAACTTGAAAATGATCACGTTATAACGTGATAAATCATTTTAACAATTTATAATTTTGTTATAATGTTTACATAAACTATCTTGCTATGATGTGAAAATATTCATAGGTGAAAATGATCCTGTTAAAAATGAAAATTTTCACGTAAAAACATGAAAATTATCACGATATTACATACTGAAAATGTTTTTATTTTCTGGCATGACATTAAAATTATTTATCACGTTATATCAAGATAATTATTTTTCAGATTATAATGTAAACATTATCTACCATGCTATCACGTGAAAATATTCACAGGTTAAAAAACTTTTCACGTAAAAACATGAAAATTATTCACGGCGTGACTTGATACTGAATTTTTTTTTCCGATTTTCTGGCATGACAGCAAAGCGTTTCTGTAGGTGTCCAGTCTGATGAGGCAATAGCAGGAAACAAAAAGTGAGCTTTCGTGATTTTAACTGGGTAAAGTTTGCCGATTTCTATCTCAAGCATTCGTCTTTCGTACCTGTGACGGTGAGGAATGTCATGGAGATGAGCAGGTTTGTGGCCCAGTTGACCGCCGACACCACCGACACAGCCCTGCCTCTGACTCCCATTGGAAAGATCTCACTGAGAACCACATACACCACTGCAGAGGAAGGACAGGAACTAGGTTAATGACCGATACATCATCAGCCAGAAAATTCTGTCCTATTTTGTCATGTGAGGGTTTCAGAAACTCCAGTGATGGTTTTAGTTGATCAATGAGGAAAAAGCTTCTGCGACACATAAATCAACCAGCCATTATATTATGCCAATTTAACAAATACAAACAACAACAACTGGAGATGCGTCTCTGACATCACTGCTGTGGAATTCTGCGCTTAAGCTTTAACACAGACTCAAACACCTGACCTGGAATGTTCTGCTCGGCAGCAGAATTCCTGTTTCCCTCAGATAAGTTATGTTTTCCTGGCCCTGAGGCAGCAAAGTATCTCTAAAAACATCACGCTGCCAATTTTGGCCTTGACTGAAGCTCTACGAATCCCCGGTTTAAGCCCGATGTAACAGGAGCCCGGTCCTCCAGAACCTTTACGTTATGAGTCTAAGGATTATTCTCCGTTAATGTTCTTCTTTCCAACAGCGGGGCTACGACGTTCACCGAGGTTGTTTTGTGTCTACGTCACGCTCTTGAAGGAAATTTTGGATTTGGGTTTTTGGGTGTCTGGGTTGGTTCCGTAATACATTTGGGGTGTAGAGATCCAAGGATCTGGATCTGTATATCTGTTTGGAAAGTCAAAATACCAATATATATCGTCTTTTTTAAGATACGCCTTTATATAGAAATAACTACTGGTGAACGACCGAAGTGTTTCCTGGAACATAGGCTCCTCCCCTATCAGCACGCAGACCTGCGGACCAATGGGAACAGTTTAATTTTGTCCTTTTATTCTGCTTTCCATTAAAGTTAGCGTTCACTTTAGCAGATAACCCAGTCACTAGTCACTAGTCACAAGTCACTAGTCACAAGTTACTAGTCACAAGTCACTTGTCACCAGTTACCAGTCACCAGTTACTAGCCACCAGTCACTAGTCATCAGTTACTAGTGACCAGTCACTAGTCATCGGTGTCCAGTTACCAGTCATACGTTAGCAGTCACCATTTAGCAGTCACTAGTCACTAGTAGCCAGTTAGTCAACCGTCACCAGTTACTAGTCCCTGTCTTCTAATGTGTTTGTTCAAAGGCGGTGGCTGGGTAGCAGAGAATAAACGTGTTCTTACTCGGCCCGAGGCTGAAGGAGAAGGACGCCACGTAAACCAGTAAACTGATCAGTGATGCCCACTTGAGTGTGGAGGACACTTCGGCGTAAGTCTGTCCTCCTTCTTCCTGCTGAATCCAGTCCTCCCTGCCGCGTCCCTGCGCCTCCTCGTCGTCCCACTGACTGGGGACGCCGGTAGAAAGGAAGTCCCTGATGTCAGCGCCTTCAGTGGTTCTATTGACGTCCCACGGCGCCTGTGTGAGGTTCAGGGCGCTCTGACTTTTACACAGACTGGTGAGGTGGGTGTGGCTCTGCAGCGTCAATGTCCCCAGGGCAACTAAGGACAAACCCATGGCGACGGCACCCGCGCACAAAAAGCTCTTGGGTCCAACACGGTCCACCAGCAACACAGCCGGGATGGTGCCGACCACTTTGACCACTCCGAAGCCCGTGGAGGCCAGGGTCGCTGCGGCGTCGCTGTTGAAGCCAACGCTGTGAAGGAGCGGCGAGGCGTAGGAGAGGATGTTGGGCTGACCGGTCGCCTGCTGAAGGAAGACTAAGGCCACGCCCGTGAGAAGCCGCGACCGTAAGTTGGCCTTGGTGCCGAACAACTCCAGGAAGCTATACTCCGATTCCTCTTTGAGTCCCGCGCGAATGTCTCTGAGCTCCGATTCCACCTGCTCCTGAAGCCCCCCTCTCATTCTGCTCAGCACTCTTCTGGCCTTCCCCACTTCACCCTGCGCGACCAGGAAGCGCGGACTGGGTGGGAGGAACAGGAGCGCACCGATTTGCAGCAGGGCCGGGGGGATCACTAGCCCGAACGTGTAGGTCCAGCCGCGGGGGAGAGTAGCGAAGGCGTAACTGCAGCTGAATCCCAGCATCACGCCCACCACCAACATCAGCTCATACAGCGTCACCAGCAGACCCCTCCTCTCCCTCGGCGATATCTCCGCGATGTACAGACACGCCGCCGTTCCCGACAGCGCCGTTCCCATGCCCACGATCACCCGGCCCAGCGTGAGCGACACGAATGAGGTGACGGCGATCAGCAGGACGGTCCCTCCCACCACCAGGGCGGCGCTCAGCAGCAAGGAGCAGCGGCAGCCGTAGCGATCCAGAACGGGACCCCCGGCCAGGCAGATGAGGAGAGCGCCGACCAGATGGGAACTGACCAACAGTTCCTGTTCTCGGCAGGAGAGGGACAGGAGGCCCCGCAGCTGCAGCAGGACTCCGGAGGTCAGGCCCATTTCATAACCCAGCATCAGGCCGCTCAGAGAGGCCGACGCGGCCGCCACGACCACGAGCCAGCTGCATTCTGGAGAGGACAGACACAGCGAGAGCAGACGGTTACGTAAGGACCGATTTCAACATTTCATTTCTTGGGCTTTAAGGTTTTTAAATGGATTGGCACAGTCTCCTCTGGCAGAACCTTTATTTTCATACTCCCCCATACTTTTACTGAGGGGGTTCCGGTCACTTCCTCCCGGACGCTCCGAGGTCTAACCTTACCTCCTCTTATCAAGGACTGCTTTGGCCCCCGCAACCTTTAAATGTTTCCTGAAGATCCAGCGATCTAGTCTTTTTTCCTCTTTATATTTTGTGATACCTGAGTCCACTGTAAACGCACCGAGGCTAATTTCCCCTTTGGGGACAATAAAACTTTATCTTATCTTAAATAAAATTGACAAATATCCAACAAAGCGCAATGCAGTACGTGCAGACGTTAAAAAAAGATTAGCAGGTTCGGGAAACTCTGTAAGACCCGACAGCGTACAACTTTTTTTTTTAACCCTTAAATAATATGTAATTATAATTCTAGATGAACTTAAGGGTTTATTTAAACCTACATGTTAGAATGACATTTAAATGTTTTACCGTCCCTTCACACAGTTTTTATCTGCTCCACCTGCCTGTACTGATGCTGCAGGTGTCGGTGGCTGTTACACTGATCAGCCACAACATTATAACCACCGACAGGGGAGGTGAATACCAATGATTATCCTGTAGCACTGGCGCTTGAAGTAAATGGGATATTTTTTTGCCCCGACTAGGAAGAAAACGGTAAAGCGCCAAATTGTGATGGCTAGACGAAGAGTGGCTCCAGAATCTCCAAAACCACAGGTCCCAGTGTGCAGTGGTTAATGTCTGCCAAAGAGGTCCAAGAGAGGACAAGTGGATCCTGTCGGCGTCATGAGCGCCCAGAGCTCATTGAACGTGGGGAGAGAAGGCCGGCTCATGTTTTCCGTGTCCAAAGAAGAGCTACTACAACAAGAATTGGCGGTTCTGATGGGAAGGTGTTCCAACACACATTGCATCACAGGCCGATCTTTCTGGCGAATTTGGTACCTGCAGAATAAGAGGCAGGAATTTGGGAACTTGGACTTTAAGTTCGCCCTAAGAGGCTGCAGATAACGAGTTTTCAATTTGAGATTAGAATTGGGAGATTTGTCTAGGCGGGCCAGAATAGTGTCGCAATAATAGTTACGACAGTTTCACTCTTATTATTGTCAAGCCAGCGCAGTTTTGGGGTAAATTGCGGTTTACTAGGATCAGTTCGCAGTCATGCTGTCGGTATCAAACATTAAAACATGTTAATTACATTAGGGTATACAAACAATCAAATAATCAAACGGAATTATGGAAGAATTAGGGGGCGTGGCTTGAATTGGCCTGAGGCAGATCCGATCCGAAGCATCATGTGGTCATGATGGCCACGCGTTCTCCGAGTGCTTTTGATTGACGTTCTGTAGCTGAGCCCTACAATGTGACCTTCTTGGAGTGGCATGACAAACACGGTCATTTTTTTTTTTCCTTTCTCCCTTCTGCTAATCAAACAAGTGTCGTGTTCACAGCTCACGGATTCTGAAGCAGCCAGAGCTCCGCTGTGCAGCCGCTCTACCGTGAGAACACAATACACTCTCAGCAAATAACAGGACATGTTATTACATGTATATTATTAGTACTACTGCTTATTCCCCATCCCAGATCCAACTGGGCAAATGCCAGTTAATGATATGATCGATAATAAACACGAAATTAAAGCACTGGTCAGATGATGATACTTGGAACAAGCCGACGGCACTCAGGAGTGGAAACCTCCGCCAAAAGGAGGCTCTGTTTCCGCTGACGTCGTTGGAAAGATATGAAGCATTCCTTTTAGGCCCGTCACAGTTATTACATAATCGTCTGTTCGCAATTGTCCGATTTAGCCGTGATAATGGCCAACAGTCGCCTGTTTAACACAGATAAACAAATAAATAAATTCTCCCAAAAGTCAGTTAAGTATGAACTATTAGGTTATAATATGGGTAAAACATGAAAAATAATATAGATCTCCTCGAGTGGATTCAAGTGCACCGAATTTGGTTAGAATTGGATCAATGGTTGAGAAATGATGGCCCAAAAACCTTTGGAGGTAAAGCTACGCCTTGTCAGAAACATAAAACCGACATTTTCCCCAAATCACTCCAGTTCTTCCTCGCACTAAAGTCAATGTGGGCATAGAGTTTTAAAATGATCCACGGAATAGTTATTGAGTTATTGCGTTAAAACAAAGGACTTCCCTGACTTTTTGGGGTATTAATTTGATTTCCCCAAGGTTTTGAACGTTAAAAAGTCACCGAGCCTAACTTTTCATTTTGTTTGTATCAATTAGTAGATCGTGGATCATTTCACACCACAAACTTTGCTGTGGGCACATTTTGGTTTTAATGAAATGGAAACAGGGGCCCAATATCGTGGAAAAAGGCTGTTTGTTAGTTTTCTTGTTAAACTGCTGAAATCATAAATCTATGGATCCAACAACCCAAGAAACTCACTGAACGTTGACAGACTGGCAACTGGACCATCATGGAAACTAATCAGGATTGAAGGATTTCAACGAGTTCAAATATAAACGTGTCCGAAATCTATCTTTTCTTCTTCAATGAGATTTATATTGATATTTGTTTTACTGTAATTTCAGAACAACCCCAAAATATCAGGGATGTTGCGAAATCGCCCACCTTCGTGCTCACGCGAAAGCTCAAAAACTGTTTCATGGATCATTATAAAGTTTTATACCCACATAGACCTTAGTGTGAGGAAGAACTGGAATGATTTCCAGTTCTGGAGCTTTTTTTCTAAAAATTCAGTGAAAATTACTTTCAATTTGAAGAGTTCAATCAGGGAATCCTTGTACAACACAGGGGATTGGGGACTTTTCAGGGATATAACCTTGCTGTTGGGGTTTAGTTAGACTGATGCTACTACTTGATGGGACCAAAAAGGCGATAAACTCGTCAATCGTGATTATTTTTATGGCAATTAATCGTCAGTTGACATTTCATTATGGATGAGCCCCCATAATTCCCATAATAGTAAAGACAAAACAAACAAGCGTAACTCCGCCACTCAGCTTCAAGGTTTGTCACCAACCTCCCGTGTTAATGACAAAAATGGACGGACAGACAAACAAACAAATAAACGATTCTATTGGCTGAGATTAAGACCTCTGTTCCGTAACTTCTGACAGGACCACCCCTTTTCCCCCCGTGGGTTTCCCCTCATTGTAAAGTCACCTTTGTAGGGCTGATGGTGTAGAATCAGAGGTCAGAAGTTCACAAGAAGAATGTTCATGCAGTTACCCATTGTGTGTGTGTGTGTGTGTGTAGAGTCCATCACTGTGAGCTAACAGACATCCATTAGCATTACAACAAGACAAAAAAAAACACACAACACACTGACAACTATTTACATTCTGTAAATGTTTTTCAAACGCATGAGGTGAAAAATGTTTAGGATATTTGTACGAATGATCATAAACTCGATTCCTGAATCCTTGAGTTATTCTTTTTTACAGCTTGTAATCAGAGAAACTGACGCATTTAAACCGCGATCTCATTAATAATCACCGTCAGAACTGTTCTTTTGGTTGTAACTGAATTATTATGACGCAACGTCTAATAAAAACGGCAGCTGCCAACCGCGGGATCCTATAAGGTCTTTAAAGACCGAAGAAGAAGAAGACCCCCTCTCCAACTCGGAATTGATACGATCTAATAATGGACTGAACGAATCTTGCATTTTCACATCACATCCCAATTCTGAGAGCTAAATTCAATAAACTGTGTTGCGGCCATTATAGGAGTTTGGATTTTTGCTTGTTTGGAATGTATTTGTTGCGGCGGGTGCGGCGGGAAAGGGAACGGTCAACCTCAGGCGACAGCAGGTGATTGAGTGGGAAGAGTAAACAGCTGCACCCTGTAGTTTTACGTCATGCTACGTCGGGACCTATCATTTCCTTACGTGTCTTTCCTTTTGTTGTCGAGTGAATGTTGGACTCACTCCACTTACATGGACAGGATCTCAAGGCGCAGTGGAGGTGAGGGGAGTGTCAGGTTCTGTGGAGCTTAGAATCGCATCTCCGCTGTTTGCAGATGATCAGGTTCTGTTGGGTTCATCAGTCCCTGACTAATAGCAGCACCGGATTGGGTTGCAGCCGAGTTTGGGGCGAGCAGGATGGGACTCAGCGCCTTCAAGTCTGAGGCCATGGTTCGCAGACGGAAAACGGTGAATTGCCCCCTTCAGGTTGGGGCAGAGTTGCTGCCTCAAGGAAAGGGGTTCAAGGTATCTTGGAGTCTTGTTCTGGAGGGACGGGAATATGGACCGGGAGATGGACACGCAGTTTGGTGCGGCATCAGAAGTAATGCTGATGTTGTATCGGTCCCCCGTGGAGAAGAAAGTCCATCTACGTTCCAACCCACACTTATGGTCATGAGCTCTGGCTGAAAGAATGAGGTCGAAGTTACAAGCTGTTAAAATGATCTTCCTTTGTTCGGGGGGCTGGGCTCAGCTTCGTAAATAAGGTGAGGAGGGCAGACATCGGGAGGGAGGTCGGAGTAGAGCCCATCTGTTCATCGACTGATCAAGACGCCTCCAGAACACCCCCCTCTGGAGGTTGCTCATCCAACTGGGAGGAGACCCCGAGGTAGACCCGGAACCCCCTGGAGGGAATCTCGTCTGGCCTGGGAACGCCTCGGGATCCCGCACGATGAGTCGGAGAGAGTTGCTGGGGAGAGGGATGTCTGGAAATCCCTTCTTAGCCTGCTGCCATCGCGACCGGACTCCGGATGAGCGGAAAGAAATGGATGGATGATTCATTTGTTTAGAATAAAAAATAAAAGAGTCTTGGTACCAAGTCGAGCTTCTTCTTCTTCTTCTTCTTCTTCTTTCGGCTGTTCCCTTTCAGCGTCGCCACAGCGGATCGTCTGTTTCCATGCATAGTTACAGCCGGTTCCCTGTCGGTCTTTGTTAAGCCGGGCCCCGGCTGATCCACTTTGGGAATCAGCGTGCCTGATCCGCATATTGATCCGAAAAAGGTTTTTGTTCCGGACGCCCTTCTTGACGCAACAAAAACAAGGCTTTAAAAACCCCACTGCTTCTTCGTCCCTATAGGGTTCAAGTTAATGACCGGTCCAAATGAACGTCACAGCTGGTCCCTTCTCTGTTTCAGAAACTTTGCTCTCGGGAAATATTATCCAGCTGGACATGTTTTGTCAGGGCTTTGCTGTCCCGTTTTACAATATCAATAAATCCCAGGAAAACATAAAAATAGATTGTGTTTTTTATGATTAGCATAGTTTGCAATGAGTGAGCGTCTCGGTCAGCCTGACCCGGGACACTCGGTGTCATAAATAGCTTTTGGCTTCAACTTCTGCGTTAATCAGTGTCGGCACATGTGAAGACATCGAACCAGCAACCAACTCCATTTATATGTTTTAAATGAGTTATCGAATGGATTTGGAAAATGCTTTTGATCCAGGAAACAGATTTTCCGAGCGTTACTTTAAACGGAATAATATAAATAATAATAAGAAATATATATATATATATATATATCGTGTTTTACCAAGGTAACTCATGGTACAGGTTAATATATTAAGATATTAATTTTCAGTTGGACAAAGTTTAACGGAGATTCTTTGGAGGCCAGAATCAGTATTTGTACCTGAATTAATCAGAAACACCGTCGTCAAAAACGTCTCCGTTAAATTCTCGCATTATCTCAATTCCAAGTATTAGGTAATCTTCAAACAAACACAATAATAAAGATGTTTTCTTTTATATCACAGGAGAGTTTGTGTTCGTACCTGGACCTTTAGCCGGCGCCGGTGTCTGGGCCTCAGATGAGGGGTTGACGGGGAGGTGGGACGTCATCTTCGCGGTCTCACCGGTCGGGTCCATCATCAACCCAAAGCCCACCTCTGGTAGAAGAGTCAGATAAAAGACACACAAGCTTCACTTAACGACAGAACGACGGACAGAACGACAGACAGACAGAACCACTGATAGAACAGATAGAACCCGGGTGACAGATAGACCGACAGATAGATCGACAGACAGACCGATAAATAGATAGACAGAACGACAGACAGATTGATAGATAGATCGACAGACAGGCCGACAGATATATCGACAGACAAAAGGACAGACAGATCGATAGATAGATCGACATACAGACAGAACGACAAACAGATCGATATATAGATCGACAGACAGAGAGTCCGACAGATCAACATACAGGCTGACAGATAGATTGACAGACAGAATGACAGTCAGATCGATTGATAGATCGACAGACAGACAGACATATTGACAGACAGACAGGCTTATAGATAGACAGACAGGCCGACAGACAGATAGATAGATATATCGACAGACAGAACGACAGATAGACAGACATATACAGATAGGTGGACTGATACAGACAGAGAGACAGACAGAGACAGACAGATAGATGACACATTTTACTTATTATATCAACTATCTATCGATCCTGATCTAATGAATACAACGTGGATATTTTTGTTATCGTCTTCCTTTCTCTGCAGTCCTGAGACAACATCTCTGCCAACGGGTGTCCCCGGGTACAACAGGCCCCCACATAGAGGACCTGTCAATTAACACCAGCTGCATGAAGAATGGACAGCTGGGATTGAGAGATGATGAGAACTCGGAGGAACCAACCAAGAACTCTGACAGTCTTACTTCTGCAGCACCTTTTTATGGTCGAGGTTCTGATTTGACTCATTGAGCCTTCTCTCTTCTGGTAGCTTCTGTGTCCCCTCAAAGCCTGTGTGTGACTTCAGCTCAAATGCTGCTAGAACATATTGTGAGAGCCAGAATCCAGACCACCAGGGGGAAACCGCGAGGTTTCTCATGGCAGAAGTCAAACTTGACTTTTTTTCTTTATAAGATTTTCATGTAAGTTCTTGTTTCCTAGTAATATGTCAACTTAAGTGAGAGGTACCAGCTAACAATGATTTCATGACAACTTCATCCGGTGACAAATCCCTACCTGTCACCCCGGTTCTGTGTCGGCTCTTGTTTCAGGTTCGGCTCCACAGATCCATTCGGTCACTCTTTCTTGACTTTCTGCACGCTCCAGTCGTCAACTTGTTTTGGTAAAGCCGCTTTCTAACCACGCCCATCTATGTCCTGACCACCAATAGGAATCGGCGGCTCCGTCCCAGCGTATCCATCCTTGAATTCTATTGGTCCACACTGTGCCGTCACAGGTCTATCACGTGTTGCTGATAGTTTGATGAAGCTACCACGAAGCAATGAGGCCTTGTGTTTTATTGGCTATGGCTTCCGTTTCGTAGCGTTTAATAAAGAAAAATTACTCTTATTCTTATTATTAATGTTATTATTATTAATATTATAAGTATTAGAATTAGTAGTAGCATTAACGTTATGATATTTAAATGGTATCTCCCATCTATGTCTACTTGTCTGCTGTCTGAGAAGACAGAATGCAGCCACTTATTCACATTTTCCTTTTTATTTCCTTTCAAATGTGCATTTAGATTAAATAAATAGCCTCGGGAATCCCAAGTTTTTACCTGTTTTGAACATCCGTCAATTGACCGCACGCACCACGAGGTTGTTGGTGCGTGTGTACTCGCGCGCGTCCCCGTTATGTAATGAGTTACTTACTAAGATAACTAGGAGTTTGGGTGGCCTACATGTTAGATGGTGTCAGCAAACAGTCATGTGATCATTGAACATTTGTCATTGTTTGGATTTAGATTCAAGGAACTAGAGCTGTGGGTTCCTTAAAGCAACAACAACAAAAAACTACACTGTTCAAAAAATAAAGGGAAAACTGAATTCACATATCGGATATCAATGAATGAATCATCCAAGTTAATCATATTTATTGATAGGAGAAAACGAGGAAAGAAACGTCAATGGAAACCAAACGTCCTGAACCCACTGAGGGCTGGATTTTTAAGACTCACCCAAAATCAAAACGGATATCTTGAATCCCAGGATGATCCAACTGGCACGGATTTCACCACAACGACTCATAATGTGTCTCAGTCGTTGGTTTGACCCCCATGTGCCCGAAGGCACTCCGGACAACATCTGGACCTGCTCCTGATGACTCGAAGGATTGTGTCCAGGGGGATCTCCTCACAGACTTGGGTCAGGTTATCAGTGAGCTCCTGGACGATCTGTAGCTCGACTTGGCGGCACCGGAGGCACCGATACATCAGGTCCCAGAATCTCGGGTGGATTCAGGTCCGGGGAAGGTGAGGCCCAGTCAATGGCATCGATGCCTCCATCCTCCAGGAAGTGCTTAAACACTCTGATCAAGCTTTCCTAGAGTATCCTGGTATCTCCTCCACGCACATGAAACTGGTGACGACACCTCTGGGTGAACCATCAAGGAGGAATGGACTGCCGGTACTGGTATCATGTTACCAGTAAATACGAGGGCCCCAGCAAAATTTTTGCAACACCAAAGAAAAATACGGATCATCCAAAATAGGGAAGGATGAGGAGAGAGGAATGGTCTGCGGCCACCAGCTGCAGAACCACAACCTTTATGGTGGGTTGTCCTGCTGTTAGAGCTCCTGTCCACCTGGTGGCGCTTTCATTGACCCGAAACAGCAGAATTATTCACACTTATTTACGCATCATCACAGATGATGTTAAACTGTGACGATTAAGTTTTCCCTTAATTTCTTTGAGCAGTTTATTTCCAAGAGTTGTGTAAATCACAATCCAATCCGTGTCAGTCTAATCTGCCTGGTAACTGAGTGTCAAAAAGAAAACAATCATGATTGAGATTTTGTGAATGTGCACAGGAATGTGCTGCAGGCCTATTATTTCAACTACAGCAGGCCTGCAGCACCTATTTTAAAAGGCCTCTTTTTAAAATTCACTACTTCCGCCTGCTTTTATGGCGATTCAAGACGGTGGAATCGCTTACTCAGCAGGAAAATATCAGCAGCACAATATCAGCAGCACAATATCTCCAGATAAAACGGAGATAATGACCGTCAGAGTTGGGAAATGATGAACCAAAAATACTTTATGGTTCATAAACCGTATCGTATTTTTTTTTAAAAACTGATTTTATCTATTGTTTTCAGAATAAACAGATTTATCCATGAGGTATGATCACATCTATGAAGTTTGAATACGCAAATAAAAAATAAAACATGAATATCTAAGTAAAATCAAATATATACGCACGTACTTATTATTAATAAAATATATTATATTCATTATTCATTTCTTTTAGTGTATTATTATAATATTAATTGCTTTATGTTCAATTGGGTTTGCTTCAAGCAAATCATTAGCAAAGTCCTTTAAATGGCTACTTTTGACTTTTATAGTAAAAACACATTTTAAAGCCTTTACTTTAACCGAGTAAAAAAAAAAAAGTTTAATAAAACTTTACTTTTATCCTGCACTCTGAAAAAATGAATAATTGCATAGCTTAAGTTTAAATGCATGCATCTGTTTGATTTTACGTAAATAATCACGTTTTTAAAATGTTTGCGTTCAAATTTAATAAGATCGGCATGAATTTGTTTATTATGAAAACAAAAAAAACCCCAGCAGCACTAAATAACAAAACAACAAAGCAGTAAAACATGATAAAATGAATAAACCCATGGTATGCACACTTTGAACCTGCGCTATGCTCAAATCTTGCTTTCCAGAAAAAAAACAACCATATTCTCTCTCTCTCTCTCTCTCTCTCTCCCTCTCTCTCTCTCTCTCTCTCTCTCTCTCGCCCTATCCACTTGGCCTACAAAACCAAGCTCTAAAAACATAGTCCTGTTAAAAAAAAAGAAGAAAAAGAAATCCCCCAGACTTATTATAACAGCTGTTACTCAGTACGCGGGAGGTTTTATGTAAGGAAATGGGCGATGAGGAGATTTTTGTGCCCCGTGGCGTCACTGTAAAAAGGACAGTTGGACCAAGTGTTCATGTTCGCAATAAGAGCCTGGCTTAAAATAATCTAAATAATGAGTCTGCTAAAAGCATGCGGTGAATAATTACACCAGTGTGGCAGACCTCCAGCTCTTAAAGGTACAGCTGCTCCTGACATGTGATGAATTAGATATTATGTAATCCCTCCGAAGACAATATTCAATTTCATAATTTTTGGAAACCTGAGAAAAATGTGCAGCCTTTCCGTTTCTACTTATAGCGCCGTGAGCAGCTTTGCATGCTTACAGATTTCGTCACGTGTGTGACCATGGCGCCCATGGGATCAGATTTCAGGGGCCCGAAACGATCTGAACAGATTTACAAACGCTTCTCACCAAGAAAAATAAAAAATATATAAAAAAAATAAGGAAAATTCTTTTTTTTTCTTTTGGGAATTTCATCAATTTAATATCTTAGACTCTTTAAATGTGGCATAAAATCATTTGGTAAAGCATGTCTTAAACAAAAAAAACAACACAAAAATCAGACTTTTCATCATTAATTATGTGTAATGTCCTGGAAACTAGTCAAATTTAATTTGATCAGCTTTTAACCTTTCGGTAAAGCATGTTTTCGGAAAACTGTTTGACCCTTGTTAGACTTTTTTTTGGTCGTATCCTGTTACAAAATTACGTTAAGAAAGTCTTCACATACTATAGTATGCCAAATAAATCCTCTAAAGGTTAATGGCTCCTCCTCGGTGGCCCCCCCTGACCTGTGTCGTCCCTCAGGGCTCCGTTCTCGGCCGCTTACCATTTAGCATATACACGCAGCAACTGGGTCAAATTATAAACAGGTTCAGTTACATTTTTAATTAAATCTGAAACACTCTTAGTTTACCATAAAAAGGCAAATTGTTTGTTTGACTTTTAAAATTATTACATGGTAAGTAATAATAATAATAATAATACATTTCATTTATAACGCACTTTACATTTGGATCAAATCTCAAAGTGCTACAAAGTAAAAGCAGATAAAAGCATCAATAAAAAATAAAATAATAACTATATAAAAACCTGACCAAAAAGCAGCAATGTTAATTAAAGTTATAGGTTCTGCTAAGAAGGAAAGTCTTAAGTCCTTTTTTAAATGTGTCAGCCGTCTGTGGAGCCCTCAGATGGTCAGGGAGGGCATTCCACAGACGAGGGGCAGGAGAACAGAAGGCCCGATCACCCATGGTGCTGAGCTTAGTCCGGGGAAGGAGGAGGCGGTTTAAGAGTGGGTAGAACGGAGGGATCGTGTTGAGGTCAGTGGGGTGAGTAGTTCTTACAGGTAGGGGGGTGCGTTACCATGGAAAAGTGGAAAAATTGTTTTTTTATTTGGGTTTATTTGGGTTACCTAGTTTTTTTCTTTGTTCCCTCCGAATCGTGTTTTATAAAAGCATTTAGTAAGTCCTCACAAGCTTTAATATACCAAAAAAGAAAAAAATCTTACTTATCGAATGGGATTCTCTAAATAACCTCCACCTCTGTGGCCCTTTTGACCTGTGGTGTCCCTCAGGGCTCTTGCTCCTTACTCTTTTGCACATATATGCAGCCAGTGGGTCATGTTATAACCAGGTTCAGTCCCATTTTTTAAGAAATAGCGACTCAAAACCAAAAGCAAAGCAAAGCCAAGAGCTTAAAAGCTTAACAGGACATTAAAGGGTTAATATGTCATCTTGGTATTTGCAGCACATTCTCCAAATGCGTCGCGTTTATTGTCACATTGATGAAGAAATTTCCTTGATTTTCTTGTTTCGTCTATTTCCATGTATTTTTTTTAACGTTGCAGCTGTATTTAGGGCTGAATAGGCTGAAAAACAGGAAGTCATTTTATTAAACATCAGTGGTTTATTACTATTAAACCAAAGATCCTGATTGATGATTCTATTCTCATATATTTCATTCAAGCGTATTTATATTGATCTTTATATTGTGTTACTGTGTTTGATGATTAGATAAGATTTGGATTGTCATTCCTGCGTTGAAAAAAAGCTGATCTTGCAATTTGTACATAAAAGCAATAGTTTCCTGTCAGTGACTTTTACTTTTTCTCATTGAGGATGGGCCCAAGAGGAGTATTTGAATTTTTGCTATCTGATCTGTAGCCTAACGCGTGGTCTAGAAAATCTCAGAGTGCTGGAGTATCACACTCTAGCCGTGATAAAGGATAATGTCACAGTGTAATAGGAGTAACCAGGAATGCTGTGAATCTATGCCAGTATACTGATCAGAACTGCTGGCTGGTTCTGTAGACTGTAGAGCAACGAGTTCATCAAACGGCCAGCTGACTCTCTGACACACAGGACTCAATGAATTACAGTTTAATCTAAATGTGGGAAACGTTAAACTGGCGTAACTGACTGATACAACAGTTTAATCATGTAATGCACAATGTATAAAAAAAAAATGGACTCGGAAAAGCATTCTACTATCTTTCAAATACTCTGGAGCTGCTCTTCTCCTGCGCCTCCCGCTTCAGCGTCTCTGCTCAGCCCACTGAGCCCCCGGCTCCACCCCAAACGAAAGATCAAAGGAATCAACAGATCAAAGGCAGCAATAGCCACGTTGTGATGTCACTACTCCAAATGGCTGATTAGCTTATTTTATATAATATTATATAGTTTAATATATAATTATTTAAAAAAAAAAATCTTTATGACCTTTTCCCAGCCCATTTTTTAAAATGTATTTATTTTTATTCCACAACATGGATCAACAAATTGGAACTTTACCCACTGGTCTAGAAGTCTTACCTTCAAATAGAGTTTTAAAAAAAAAGAAGAAAGAAAAACTCAAGACAGGAAGCATGAGAAAATGGGTCATTCCATGAGTTCCGGGTTCGGCCAGCAGGTGGTGTCACATGACCACGAATGCAACTCAGATCCGGACATAAAGTAAAACATCTTTAACTCTTTTCTGGTTTCAAAGAAACGATAAAGACAACAGGGATGTCTGAAAGATAAAGAAATAAATTAATAAATTAATAAATTGATAAATTGATAAATTAATAAATTAATAAATTGATAAATTGATACATTGATACATTGATAAATTGATAAATTAATAAATTTATTAAGTTCTGCTGTTATTTTAGAATCACTATTTAATCATATATTTCTCCTAATCTATGTTTTGGGGTTCTGTCAGAACCTGCCAGGTCAAACTGTCGAGCGGGCGTTGAGTACATATAGCTTGTTTCCACAGGACAACGACCCCCACCGCCAACCCCACCCGCCGCCGGGCCTCTTATTCTGTAAGCTTTACGGCGAAAATTCCTTTTCACCTCACCCCTTGCCCAGGAACTAAGAGGTCAGAGGTCATCCTGCACAACAGCGCCCTATACATCCATCAGACTCTCTGTCTCCCCTGCTTTAACACCTCTGACGACAGAATGAACGATGGGCGTGACCTTGAACTCATCAACACGTGTGATTTCATTATATTATTCTTACTTAAAGTAACGTTCTTCCATCGTTAACTTCTGCACTGAAAACCAGCGCCGCTCTTCTGCGATGCAAAAAGCTGCTCTGGTTTAATCGACTTCTTTAAGATCTATTTGACCTGCATCGGCTGTTTCAGTCAATAATTTGCTCACAAGCCCCCCCCCCCCGCCTCAACACACACACCAGGACGTCAGCATCGTTGTTGTGTAAGTTTGCTGACGCACGTTGTTGCGTCCTACATCAGTGTAGGAAGTTCATCAGTGGCGAGCAGCTCAAACGTTTGTTACAGTGCTGTACTTTTAAAAAATATATATTTTTTTGATCTTAACATTCACCAACTTCATTCTCTAGATTGTTCAGTTGATTCATGAACTTGTTATTTTTACATTACATTAAATCCATTAACTGTAAGAACCTTTACCTGTGCAGGGCTGCAGGAGGGCTGGAGTAGATCCCATTGGACGCCGGGCAGAGACTTAGACGTAGACTTAGACTGAGATGAACAGAGAGTAGAAGTGTAAGCCTAGAGAAAATAGAGTTTTATAGACGATTAATGGAATAAAGTGGAAAAAAAGCTACGTGCAAATGTTGGAGAATGGAGAGTTATTGTAGGAGATAAGATCTCATGTTTGGATCTTTCTATATAGATAGATCTATCTATCGATCTATCTATCTATATAGATATATATGCATCTCTCTCTACATATATCTATTTTTCTCTCTCTAAAAATCTCTATATATAGATAGATAGATATAGATATATACGCATCTCTCTTTACATCTTTGGATCTCTCTCTCTCTCTACATATATCTATGTATCTCTCTCTCTCTCTCTCTACATATATCTATGTAACTCTCTCTCTCTCTCTCTAAAAATGTCCTGCATGATTCAGAAGGAAAAACATTTCCGTTCCCCAACAAACCCAAACAAACTTACGAGGTGTAATAAAGTTAAACTTTTATTGCAAACCAAACATGGTCACGTAAATCTGAAACAATTTTACAATTTACAGTACATTTAACACGACTCTTATGACATATACATACTTGAGCATACTCTTAGTTATTTCTTGTTCAATATACATTAAAACTAGTACACACGACTCCAAATATACAAACTTAAATACCGTCTAACTGCGTTACAGCAATATTAAAATGGAATGTTCAGTTTGGATGTCATCAGATCGGCTGAAGGCCGCCGTTACATTATTACCAGGCAAACGGAAGACGATATGAGGGGGACACACGGTCGGCAAGCAGAACGACAAGAACACTTCTACACACATCACTCTCTCTTTCTCAGCTAGCAGCAGTGCCCTCTCTCTCTCTCTCTCTCTTTCTTTCGCTCTCTCTCTCTCTCTCTCTCAGCATCAACGTCATATGTGCAAATGAAGATATGAAACATTTGAGTTTCCCACGTGTTGAAGACAAGAGTATGTGTAATAATTTAGCGCTCTACCTTAGACAAAAAAATAAAAAATAAAACCCGGCTCCTCCCACCAGGCGGGGAGTGGAGACAGACAAAATCCCAAAGTTGTTAAATTCTGATGGAGAGAAAAGGGGAAAAAAAAAAAAAAAAAAAAAAAGGCACATTTTGAGAAAAAGCAAAAAAACTTCCCCCTCTGTAACATTCAGCTTCTAATCGCCCCCCCTTTTTTCCAGACATCGTGTAATCACGCCGGAATAAAAGTAAAGCACCAGAATTAATGCCACCTCCAAGCTACTCAAACCCAGCAGGCGGGTCGCCGCGGATGGTTAGACAGGGTCTCAAAAGATGAAGCTACATAGATGAAGATGGGATTCCTTCTCAGGCCCGGTGTGAGTCTTCCTCTTTTGAGACAAGGTGGAAGTTAGTGTGTGTGCGTGTGCTTGTCGGTTGTGGTTGTTGTTGTTGTTGTTTAAGCTGCCTGAGCTATGTGCAAAGGACCTCCACTAAGAGCTGGTCGAGTCGGGCTGCACAGAGTCTGCCTCAGTGGCAAATTTGAGGAAGGTCGACGAATTCATCCCCCCGGGTCAGTCATTTGGTGGCGGCTACAGACGTCCTTCCGTAGCAATTCATCACAAACGCATTCAGGAGTCCATCTGTGTGTGTGTGTGTGAGTGTAGATAAAGATTTGTCGTAGGGGGTCGGTTCGGAGATCCTCATAGGAAATGTAAGGTGGGATCAAGATGCAAGTCCGTGGACACGCCACAGGTCAGGTCTCTCAGGTCTGAGTGGGCGTCCGTGGGTTTAAATCCTATAGATAGGAGTCCATGGACGGGGCGTAGGAGAAGCCCTCGAAGGCCTCCGAAGCCTCTTTGATGCTGGCCGTCACCAGGACGCTATCCGGGGAGCAGCCGATGGAGTTGGGCACTGGCTCGTCTGTGAACTCTGGATCAAAGTGCCGCAGGTCGTTGGGTCCCGTCTGGCAAAAGGGGAGGGGAGGGGCGAGAGAGAGAGAGAGAGAGATTAGTAACGCTGTAATAGTGGAAACGCCTCTCCGAACTTGGCGGTCTTTCAATTCAAACACGGTCCTGACTTAGTCAGGTAAACACAAGTGTTAACACGGAACGTACCACATTGGGGTTGAAGGGAGGGGTGATCTTCTTGGCAATGAGCTCGTCCCAGTTGATAGGGGAGAAGAATACGTGGTTCTTGATTTCGATCTGCAAAGAGCCGTGAGAGAAGAATAAATAAGCCGTGTTCCTAAACGCCAAGAATGTTTCCCGTATAAATACGTACAACAACAACAACTTACAAAGTCGTCAGTGCAGCCCAGTCTCTTGGTTCGGTCTTTCTGCAGCAGACCCTCCAGCAGGTGTCTGGCTGCGTTGGAAATGTTGGGCTTCAGCTGCAGCGGCTTGTTGAGGATGTTGTCGTACATCTCCGCCGTGTTGCGGCTGTAGAACGGAGGCTGGCGAGGGATAGAAGAAAATAAAAAGTTAGCTTCTGGGTAGTAGCAGCATCGGACCTACATCCGCAGCAATCATTCCATTTAAAAAATGTATCTCAATTATAGTAATATATGGCTGGGTGTTTTTATGTACTGTTAAATTAAGAATGAGCGTCACTCACCAGGCCGTAGAGCATCTCGTAGAGAACGGCTCCTAAGCACCACCAGTCTACCGTCCGGTCGTACGGCTGCTTGTGCAGAACCTCAGGAGCTAAATACTGCGAGAGAAAGACGCGACGGAGGTGGTGAGTTACACAAAACTTAAATAAACTTAAATTAATAAGAAGAACGCTTGTCAAAAGTTCAGAATCAGAGGCGTCTTCTGTCCTTACCTCTGGCGTACCGCAGAAGGTCGACGTGGTTCCATTGGGCTCGATGTTCTCCTTGCAAAGACCGAAGTCGGTCAGGATGATGTGGCCCTGGGAGTCCAGCAGGATGTTCTCCGGCTTCAGGTCTCTGTACACAATGTTGAGGGAGTGGAGGTAACCCAACGCGCTGGCGATCTCCGCCGCGTAGAACCTGGCTCTGGGCTCCAGGAAGCAGCGCTCTCGCTGTAGGTGGTAGAACAACTGGAGGAGGCAGAGAGATATGAAGGATAAAATGAGCACAAAGGGTAAAAGAGTAAAGGGCTCAAGGATGGAGCCCTGGGGGACACCGCAGGTCAAAGTGGCCGCCAAGGAGGAGGCAAGGTAATTGAAAATGTTCTATTTGATAAGTAGGATTGGATTTTTTGGCATGTGAGGACTTAAACAGGATTATATAACTAGATACAGACAAAAAAACAACTAAAGAGAGTCAAACCGTTTTTTAAGGACATGCTTGATCTAATGATTCGTCATTTGACGGTAAATTTAAAGTGTCTACCATATTTAATCAAGACATTAAAGGGGTTAAAAAAAGTTTGACGGATGAAACGAGGGCTGGAGGTAAAGAGAGAGAGAGTGAGAGAGAAAGAGAAAAATAAGAGAGAGAGAAAGAGAAAACGAGAAAGAGAAAACGAGAAAGAGAAAAAGAGAGAAAAAGAAAGAGAAAGAGAAAAAGAGAGAGAGAAAGAGAAAGAGAAAAAGAAGAGAGAGAGAGAAAAAGGAGAGAGAGAGAGAGAGAGAAAAAGAAGGAGAGAGAGAGAGAAAAAGAGGAGAGAAAAAGAGGGAGAGAGAGAGAAAAAGAGGGAGAGAGAGAGAGAAAAAGAGAAAAAGAGAGAGAGAAAAAGAGAGAGAGAAAAAGAGGGAGAGAGAGAGAAAAAGAGAGAGAAAAAGAGAGAGAGAAAAAGAGAGAGAGAGAGAGCAAAAAAGAGAGAGAGAAAGAGGAAGAGAAGCTGGATAGAGGGATAAAAGTGCAGCAGAAAAGAGAAAGGGGAGAAGGAGAGTAAATGCATCCGGTTTCCTGACAGGCTCATATATTATCGGCGCTGTCTTTACTCGTCCAACAATCACAGGAAATTAGCTCCATTAAACACACTGAGCCTGAATGTCCCTGCTAATTTTGGCCCAGGTTTTCTCCTGCTGTCCGAAACGACCCCATAATTTCCTGAGAGGTGTTTCCTTTTGAGAATGAAAGACAGATGAAAGAGAGAGGGAGAGAGAGAGAGAGAGAGAGAGAGAGACAGGATATCCTCACTCTCGTTTCTGCTTCATTTTTATAATTAGTGATTCTGGGTCAGAGAACTTCTCTTCTTCGTCCAACTAGAACTCCCTCTCGTTAAAAATAAAAATAAAGTGGGCGTATCTCCTCTCTCCAATCACACTCGTATCTTTTGCAGGCAGAAGTAAAGCCAGCGTCTCACCTCTCCTCCATTGATGTAGTCCAGGACAAAGTAGAGCTTGTCTGCCGTTTGAAAAGAGTAGTGCAGGCCCACCAGGAACGGGTGCTTGACATTCTTCAGCAGCACATTCCTCTCAGACATGATGTGTTTCTCCTGAGGAACACAAAGAGCAGGGGGGGGGGGTTGTTAGCAAGGAATGTTTGTGTTTTCCTCAGCAGAGGGGTCGCATGAATGTTGACCTGAGGATTTACCTCCTTCTTCTTGAGGATGGCCTTCTTCTGCAGGACTTTGACCGCGTAGAAGTGGTCGTCCGTGCGATGGCGTGCCAGCAGCACCTTGCCGAAGCTGCCTTTGCCGATCACTTTGAGGAAGTGGAAGTCGCTGGGCTTGGCCGAGGGGTTGGAGGACGGGCCGAGGTTGATCTGTTGGGACGGACTGGGCTGTGATGAAGAGGGGAAAGGAGAGACGCAGCGGTTAGAATGTGACAGGTAAACAGAGGCGGGTGCAGATCTAGGATTAACGTGAAGAAATACAAGTTGAATTCAAATACTCACAGGAGGAGAGGGGTTTGAGTTCATGAGCTCAGCATCCTGGGGAGGACTCAAGTTCAGGATAGACTGAACTTCGGGGCTGGAAAGGATAAAGAATTCAAACTTGGTGTGAGAAACAATGATGATGATGAGGCTGAATGTGACTCTGCTGTTGTGGAAACTTCAAATCAGGGGAAAGAAATAAAATAAATTTCCCCTGCTGGCTTTGACTGAGTGCAAAACAATAACATGAGTCAGATGATACTCACTGCTTGCAGGCGTAGGAGTTGGTGGCAAGCCTCTGAATGAAGTCATTCAGTCCCATCCTCCGCTGTTTCATAAAAGCTGCAACACAAGAGAAGACATGCTTGATTAAAAAAAAAAATTAAATAAAAAAATAACAATGTTCGGTTTTTAAATTAAAAACGCAAAAAATAATGTCCGATCCTGTCAGGAGGAATTAGTTTTGAAGAAAAGAAATAAAACTAGCAATATTTCCATACCGGTGATTAACGCCACTAGACCTCTAGATTTGGAATAAGTCAAGCCCGGCTTTTCTGTTTCTGTTACGATCTTCATGATGTCGTGAAGTTTAACCGCGGATCTTTTCAGTTCTACGGTCCAAAGGCGAATGTTCGTCGCCCCAGGTTTAGCTCCGGTTTTATTACATCCTGAAGAGGAGGGCGGGAGGAGGAACGGCCCTCCAAACATACCCGCCCTACCCGGTGGGCGTAACTCGGCCGCAAACCGGAGGAGGACGCCGATTGGTCAATGAGAAGATGATCGATCGCGCTCTCGACCAATCAGAAGGCGTTGCGCTTCCAGCCTCAAAACGCGCAGGCGCCACGCACATATTTAAAAAAAAAGAAAAAAGAAAAAAGGAAGCACAAAAGTTTTGCTGAACGAATGACAGAGAAGCCGGTTTGTAATATTTGCTTTTGTATTTAAGAAATAATATACCAAACTCTGTTTAACATTCAGTGCGTCACCGAAAATGTCGCCCGGGCGGAACAAACACAAACCAATCCTGGGGTAATGACATCCAGATGTACACAACAAACACGACAGTTCCCAGGACACAACAGAATAAAATAAACCCCAGAATCATGGAGTGAGAGGTTTGGAGAAACTGCTCAGAAAATGATTTGGATGACTTTTATTCGCCTATATCCAACTTATTGCGTAAGACGCTTCTACGTTCCGCGTCGAACCCCCTCGAGTTTTTTTAAACTTCACCCCTGAAGATCAGTTTCTCTGTTTGGCCTCTTCTCAATGAAAAATGATCTGGAGTGACGCAAAGTCTCTCGGCACACAAAGACGAGAGGGGAAGCCTGATCCGGGGGGAGGCTCTGAGCCAAGAAAAAAAGCCGCTGGTGGTGGAAAAGTACTGACAGAGAAAAACCCTCGAAGACATCTTTCTCAGACGAAGGAGAAAGAGAGAGAGAGAGAGAAAAACGAATCTATTTTAAACTGCACGAGAAAATATTCCAAAGCGGCCATCAGGAAGAAGTTACGCGTAAAAATGCAAATTCTGCCTGAGTCCTCGGTAACGCAGAAGTTATGTAAGGATTCACGGTTCGACCAACCCCTGAAAAGAATGAGCACATACTCTTAGTAAATAAAAGAAGCAAATTAGGATTATGTCACACATAGAGACCGACTCGTTTTAAGGGATTTTAACCAACGCGCGTAAAACCTATTCCTGAATAAACTTTGGCGTGGAAAAACTTCTAAACACTTTGTTTAAAAACAGCAGAAGGAAGGATCTCAGTTGATCAAACGTGACAGTCAATACGTTTAAATGATAAAACTCTGTCTAACTTCCCGGTGGATTCGCTGGTTTACTGTTTCCATACAACACAAACAAACCTTTCAGGTCCGAGTGATTTCTCATTTTTGGCCGCCTGAAGAGCTCAAGAAGTTGCAAGAGAGAAATGCCACCGTGTCTCCGGTGCTTTTTA
Organism: Lophius piscatorius; assembly: GCA_009660295.1. Lineage (NCBI taxonomy): Eukaryota > Metazoa > Chordata > Actinopteri > Lophiiformes > Lophiidae > Lophius > Lophius piscatorius. The sequence goes on along the minus strand of VRLP01003971.1, from coordinate 18,714 downwards.
ACGGAAACCGTATCAGTGAAGTACATGCACAGATAAGAGCATCGTAAATCCAGGGCACTGGTTTATGGGCTGAGCAGGACGCCCCCCAGTCCGGCCTGACTCTACCTCAGCCTTCCTCCCCAGTCCCCACCACAAACTGGTTCCAGAGCTTCGGCTTAGAAACCAAAAAGCAACAACTGAATACAATAAATATCCTCACAATCGTTAAAGGTGGATTTTTCTTTTTCTCCATTAAAACTCCCACAATAAGATAATTATCGATCTGGAGCTTGTTGGGTTTTTTTCCCAGCAGGAAAACAATCCAATGTGAAGAACTTTTGAAGAACGATTTTCCTACCCAAGGGGTGAACGCTATGTCCTTTCAGGAGAATATCGATCGTACTCACATGTCAGAGAGGTCGTCTTGTCTTTCATAAGGATGCTTTTCTTTCCGATTCACAAGGAGAGGGACTTTGAACTCCTCGACAGTCAGGTAGTGAAGCCACAGCGCATTCCTCTTCTCAGAGACTTTCATCCCCCCCGCCCTATCTCTCTCTCTCTCTCTCTCTCTAACTCTCTCTCCCTCTCTCCCTCTCTCTCTCCCTCTCTCTCTTTTCTGGGCGGAGACGCACCGCCTCTATTTCCTTCCACCCCGGCATGAGTTTCCCTCAGGGAGGGGTATGTGTGTGTGTTGGTGTGTGTGTGTGTTGGTGTGTGTGTGTGTGTGTGTGTGTGTGTGAGCTGCCCCTAAACTCCAGTCAGTAGCGCACACTCTGGAGTTGACTGATAACTCAACTTTTTTTTATTCAGTTAGAAAAACGATCTTGCTTGTTTCTCCAAAGACTCACACACACACACACACACACACACACACACACACACACACACACACACACACACACACTCACTCACTCGCACAGAAAAAACCCCAACAGAATATAAAATAAAGTATTTGTAGTCAAAAATTTGTTTTATTGACTAATAAAGATTCATTTTCTGCAGCAAAATATTGGTATAAATGAGCGGGATGGTTAGATGATTCACTTTTTGAGCGGGTTACGTAATAAGGTATCAATGGAAAGTAGAATAAATATTAATGTAGAACATTTTATCCGTAGAGCGCTTTTCAAAAATACTCAAAGGTGAGAGAAATAAAAGGGGAAGCAACATTTAAAAAAACAGAAACAACACAAGAGGAACACAACAAATGTTTTTAAGAGAAGCAAGTATTCAAATTCCCACTCAGTTTGATCTCTACTACCAGGCAGTTTTTCTTTTTTTTTATTCACCACAGCCAGTTGGCGGAGGTCATTCACCCCCTGAGCAAAGTATTCAAGAGTGACCTGGTTCTGGAAATTTACAGAGTTCACATTAATTCACGGTTCCGGGTTGCCAAGAAGCTGAAGGTGAAGCCGGTGTCCTGCTGGTTCAATTTTTTTATTCCCGTAGAAGGTGGGAGGAGTTTGCGAGACAGAAGAATAGAACAGAGAGAGAGAAAGAAAATAAAACTGAGCAGCGTAAATCTAATCATATAACACTGATGAGTGAAATAAAAACAAGAGCGATGTGGAGCAGAAAAAGCCCGGATAGATAGATGTTGAATAGCGAGGAATGGAACCAGCAGCATTTCCTCAAGCAGGTGAAGTTGAATTAATGTATAACCTTATTCAGATTAGAAGTCTCTACACAAAAATCATCCATTATTTTCTTCATGGGAGCAAAAACTGTACAGAAATACACACCTCCTCATGACCCGCCTCGACTGGTCGAGCGTGATGATGTCATAGTGCCAGTCATTCAAAGGACTTATCCTGGACTATGCAGAAAGCATCACAATGTCGCCATAATAGAATTTACAGATCCACATCATCTTCCTCCTTAAAATAGAATCACCGTTTCACCTTTCCACAAAATCTGACTGCAATGCGTTCATAATCTTTTGGGTTATCCACAGACGAACGCAGGAATCAACCACCTTAACTCCTGCAGCTCGGGTCAGAACACACGTGCAGGTTCATCAGCGTCAGGTCACCTCATGAGCATTCAAATGTCAAAAGATAAAAAGTCCCAGACGAAAAGTACCGTCTGTACTTAATTCAGATGCTAACAGGTTTATTAAATGTAAGATATGTCCCTACATATGTGTGTGTGTGTGTGTGTGTGTGTGTGTGTGTGTGTGTGTGGTAGAAAAATGATGTCTTCTTATTATCCTTTATACTCCCTCAGAGAAAGTCTGTTTCTTTCAATAATAGCCAGAACTTTTTTAACTCCTGTCTCCTCCTTTAACCCAGGTCAAGTCCATTTCAATTCTGTCAACCCACAGCCACCTGATGCACACACACGCACACGCACACGCAAACACACCCACACACACAAAGACCTTGAGAGCAAAACAATTCTGAAGGCACACACACAAGTTCAGACACATATCCACTCGAAAGCTGGAGGACAAAGCAAACCTGCAAGACAGTCAAAACACACACACACACACACACACACAGACACACACAGGTATTCATTACCTTCTGGGGACACAAGACTAGCTACAGCCTCACAATAACACACACAGACACACAGACACACACACACACAGGTATTCATTACCTTCTGGGGACACAAGACTAGCTACAGCCTCACAATAACACACACATACACACACGTACAGTGTCAAAGTGTTCAACTCTCCCCCACATCCACCTGATGCACAAAGACGCACAACCCCACCCAACGCACACACACACACACGCACACACACAAACACACCACACACTTGCAGACCTTGAGAGAAAAAAAAATTCTGAAGGCACACACATAAGTTCAGACACACATCCACTCGAAAGCTGGAGGGCAAAGCAAACATGCAAGAACGTCACAACCCACACACGGAAACACAAACACACACACACACACACACAGTGTCAGAGTGTTCAACTTTCCCTCACTGCATCACAAAAGCTGGTGTTTCTTTTTCTTCTTCCTCTTCTTTTGTCTTTTGGCTCTGGCCTTCTGAGATCAAGGATTGTGGTTTCCATCCATAGGCCGGTAACCCAGGCCCTAACTGATCTGGTTTGGAAATCTGCTTCGTGCGCCACATATGGATTTGGCATAAGTTTTACGCAGGAGGCCGTTCTGGACACAACCATCCCAAATCATCTGGGCTTGGGACCGACACTAGAAGTAGACTAGCTTGTGAAACGTTAATGGCATTAAAAAAGTGGTATTTGCTCCAGTGACGGCAGAGGCTGCATCTCTGCTGCCCTTCAGGGGGGATTTCATCTACAAAATGAGGACCCTGACATCACAACAGCGGTCAAAACCGGGCTCAGAACCCACATCTCCCATCAGCACAACACACAGTGCCAAGAGCCAAACAAGTGCCACCTCACATTTTGTTTACTCAAATAACAACAACAGAAGGCCGGCAGAATTTATCACAAAAACAATAATCCTCGGTGCTGACATCTAAGATACGAAAGAGGAGAGGATCATAAGTGATGATGAAGATGACGAAGAACACGTTACCTCCTCTGGGATGAAAGCGGTGCATGTGAGGTCTGCAGTGGTCGTCGCCCCGAGTTGAGTGAGAGGAGAGAGGGGTGTAGAGAGACGATGAGGAGAGAGAGAGGGAGAGAGAGAGAGAGAGAGAGCGAGAGAGAGAAAGAGAGAGCGAGAGAGAGAAAGAGAGAGAGAGAGAGAGAGAGAAAGAGAGAGAGAGCTATAACAAAAGGTCCAGCCAGTGATTTTCCCATCTGGCCCTCTTTCCCTGCCGGAGAGACGGGTGTTTGTGTTTGGGCCCTGAACAAGAGGAGGCTTCCACACTAGTGCATTATGTAACCCACTAGTGGCACTGTCATCCGTGCCAACGCCAGCAGTGACTCATGCACGCACTCACTCTAGTGGGCCGATTCGTGACAGGACAGGAAAGGGGTCCGCTTCAGTCTTCGGAGGTGGGTTGAGGTGCAGGATACTAAACGCATTCGATCCTCCGACTGCCCACACACCCGCAGGGTATCCACGTACCCACAGACCACCACCACCCACGTACCCACGCTGACTGCATCACACGGCATTCCATCCCCTAAATCCTTTCATCCGCCCCGTGATGTCCACACAATGCGTCGACGGTGATGATGCGGGTCTTTGTGGCGTCGAATGAGAACGAGCCTCTTTGGCGAGGAAGCGAATGACATCGTCACATAAAAGCCACAGCCATTCAGTTAGGAAAGCCAGTCTTTTATTCTGCTATTGTCTGTGTGGATGTGGAGGGTTAGGATTGCTAGGCTACCACAGATTAGCCTGAGCTACCTGCACAGACAGATCATATGACCGCCGTCATTCGTCACAGATTGCTTACGTGAGTCAATAAACCTGAAAATAGTCCTAGACTGTCGTCCCCAACATCAAACCTATATCCCCGAAAAAGTTCCCAATCCCCCTGATTAAGCTACTCAAATTAAAAGTGAAGTTATGTCCAAAAAAGTGCGTTTTTTCGGAAAGAAAGCTCCTTTTATTGAGAGAAAATACGATAAAATAAGATAAATCTCCTTGAGTCGATTCATACGCAACAAATTTGGACTAAATGGACTCCCAGACTTTTCGGGGATGTAAATATTTCTAGGGAAATGTTCGTAAGTGTTTTTTTCCAGGAAATGCTTTTCAGGTTGTAGAACAAATAAGAAAATTACACATTTATGAAGATAAAGGTCTGGGATGTGTTCTTTGGAGCGAGGTTGTGATCATCGCATCACGGTTCACGGGAGAGATGGAGAACAGGCAGACTTGTTCCTGTATGCAGTAAACAACACTAAATCTGTGTGGAGAATGTCTGCCGCTGTAAATCCTCCTGATGTGATGGAAACAAACGTGTTCAGGTATTCTTCTCAATCCTGTCTTCTTAAAGTCTGTGGATTGGGTTTTATTTACCGATTACATAAAGTAGACTCATGTATTTACAACATATCCATGTGTGTGTGTGTGTGTGTGTGTGTGTGTGTGTGTGTGTATGTGTGTCTGTCTGTATGTGTGTGTCTGTCTGTGTCTGTGTGTGTGTGTCTCTGTGTGTATGTGTGTATGTGTGTCTGTCTGTATGTGTGTCTGTCTGTATGTGTGTATGTGTGTCTGTGTGTATGTGTGTCTGTGTGTATGTGTGTCTGTCTGTATGTGTGTCTGTCTGTATGTGTGTATGTGTGTCTGAGTGTGTGTGTGTGTTTGTATGTGTGTGTGTGTGTGTATGTGTGTCTGTCTGTATGTGTGTATGTGTGTCTGTGTCTGTGTGTGTGAATGTGTGTATATGCGTGTCTGTGTGTGTGTCTGTGTGTGTCTGTATGTCTGTCTGTGTGTTTGTGTATGTGTGTGTCGTTGTCTGTCTGTGTGTATGTGTGTCTGTGTGTGTCTGTGTGTCTGTATGTGTGTCTGAGTGTGTATGTGTATGTGTGTGTGTTGTATGTGTGTGTATGTGTGGGTGTGCTTGTGTCTGTGTGTATGTGTGTATGTGTTTGTCTCTGTATGTGTGTCTGAGTGTGTGTGTGTCTATGTGTATGTGTGTGTTGTTTGTGTTGTATGTGTGTGGATGTGTGTCTGTGTGTGTGTTTTGTTTGTGTGTGTCTGTGTGTGTGTGTTGTTTGTGTGTGTTTGTGTTGTTTGTGTGTGTTTGTGTTGTATGTGTGTGTGTTGTATGTGTGTGTATTTTATGCCTGTGTGTGTTTATGTGTGTGTATGTGAGTGATGTATATGTGTGTGTGTGTATGTGTTTGTCTCTGTGTGTGCGCGTGTCTGTATGTGTGTGTGTGTTGTTTGTGTTGTATATGTGTGTGTTTGTATGTGTGTGTGTGTCTGTGTGCGTTATCTGTATGTGTGTGTATGTGTTTGTCTCTGTGTGTGTGTGTGTGTGTGTGTCTGTACGTGTGTGTGTGTGCCTCTTGACAGAACCTGTTAATAATTTGACCCAGTAGCAGCAGGTACTGTACATTCTAAAGACTAATGGGCCAAGGATCGAGCCCTGCAGCGACACCACCGGGTCAAAGGGGCCACAGAGGAGGGGTCATAATGAAGGTTACTGAGAAGTACTTATTTGATTAGTTGGTTTTATCCTCCTCCAAAAAAGGCAGATAAGGATCAAATAGTTTTCCAGAAAACAAACATGTTTTTACCAAAATCAGCTGATCTGATCCAAAATATAATTTATTTTTTTTAACTTTTAAAATATTCATGAAAAAACAACTTTTCATTTTATGATAAATTAAGAGTTTCTAAGATAAGAAATTAATAAATGAACAAAGAACTTTTTTTACCTGGTGAGAACATTTAGGAGAAATCTTACCATAGAACTGTTTAATCAGGCCTTTATTCCAGGTACCTGGATTATCATCATTATATTCTTATTTTACTACCTTTTATTTCATATGAAGTTTGATGCGGCTCTTTCTACTCGTCTTATTTCCTCTACTGAAAGGCGTTGTTGTTCCATCAACTCTATTTTAAGTTTTACTGACTTTAAAAAAAGGTTCTTGCTGTTTTATTGTTTCTATTTTCACAGAATCTTTTATTGGTTTATTGTGGAAGGTGTGCAAAGATCTCTTACATTGTCTGTTTGTTTGATCTCTCTGTTTTGTAACGGTGCTCTTCACCTTTGTAAAGTATTTTGAGGCGACTGTTTGCACGAAAATGTTACGTATATCAGTAACTTCTAGTTGACTCCCACACTAAAACACACACAGGTGAGTGTGTATGTCCACAGGTACGATGATGCTACACCATCACAGCTCATCGCATGAGCATCTACTTCCTAGAACTTCCTAGAGCATCCAGAACTTCCACACTGACTCGTATTCATGACTTTGTCTGGTGATGCTAAGCTACCATGCATGTACTTAAGTACAAATTTGAGGTACTTGTAATTAGAGTATTTGCTCTTTATACGTCTTCAGTGACCATAATCTTACAGATTAAGATGTGACGGAATGTGTCATGGCGTAAAGTATCCATTAGTAGCGAAAACATGTCAAATTATCTTCGCCGTGAATAAACACCAGAGTAAAATCCCACTTTCACACAAATCAAATCAAATCTCGTTTAATGTATTATAAACTAAGGTTACACTTTAATGCAGCAGAAAAAACATAATTTTCTATGATAACTGGCCTGTTGGGATACAGCAAAAACACCACAGGCACTACACATCCCAGAATGCACTGCGATAGCCGGCACTTGTAATAGAATATCAGGTAATCCGGTAGTAGTAAAATCAGCGTTTGTCCAATAACTATATTTAAATTCCGGCTAGTCCTTAGAGGAGATGCTACGGAGGCCGGGAAGGGATACGGGTGAGGAAAAAAAACAAAAAACACTAAATAATAAAGGTATTAGTAAGTCACACACGTGTATTAATAAATAGAACGCTTGTTCTAATTCACTGGTGAGGTGCGTTCAAGTCCTCCAATCATGAAACTTGTGTCGGTTCTGCGGCGTTAAAAACAAGAAAAAACATTAATTATTACTTACATTTAATAAGAAAACCACCTGGAGGTTAATCAAACGCCTTACTGTCTCCTGAGGAGCAGCTGCTGCTGGCTGCAGGACCAGATACGAGGAGGAACAGTTTACTTTTACTGTTTTACTGTGACAGAAGCAAGAAACGGATTGATCAGCCAAGCCGATTAGCGAGGGTCATTTAAAGTTCTGTTTTGTTGATATGGTTAATTAAAACTGATGGATTTAAGATGTTACGTTTAACTGTTGATAGTAAATAATGAAAATGTTTCATTGGAAATGATTCCGTGAAATACTTCTGGTAGAGAGGGAGACATAAAAAAAACAGATCTATTTTGTATTTTATCTGTAATTTGACTCTCGACCCTCGGTTTGTTCAGAATTCTATGAAATGAGTAAATAAAATAGTAAATTGTCGGAATATCTCAGATTGAACATTTGAATACTGTCGGCCCTTGATGGCGACTCAGTTTTTTAAATTTTGCCCTACTCTACGATTGAGTTTTGCTTTAATGCATTACTTTGACTTTTACGATTATATTCGTTATATATTTGTATATTTGTATTGTTATATCTGAATATTTGCACCACAACCAATGAAAAAAGACAAATTATCCAATATAAGTGGAAATGATCTCCAGGCTGCTCTAGAAAACGGTAAATGAAATAGACTAATTACGACATAAAGTGTCATAATACTCTTTTGTTTTCCGGGGACTAAATTAAAAGGCAAATTTAACCAAATTGCGATGTGGTCAACTGTAAAACACGCAGGGTAAGACAGTTGGAGTAGAGGTCAAGCCCAGGCCATGAAGGTAATCTTGAAAAAAGGGCACGGACAGGCTTCGTGTCAAAACGTGATTAGCACATGTTGTGCTCTTTGAAGCGGACTGTGGCTGAAATGAGAGGCATAATTGAAATTACAGTCTCTTATCAGCTATAAACTGATGCTGGACTCTCACCCAGTGTTACACATGGACCGTAAGCAACAGGCCCACGTTTATATCTGCTGCGGCTAGCGAGGCGGCGCCGAAAAGGTCACTTAGACAACGACGGCTATGATGATCTGCCCTCGATATTGTGTGTCTGTAAATACTGTTTCTCTTTCCGTGCTAGTTCCCACAAAATAACAAATAGGAATCTGGGTGTTTGAACAACAGTTATTATCCTGGGAGCTCAGAGTTCGGATTACCGGTGGTAAGTTATGGCAAAATGTGTGTGTGTGTGTGTGTGTGTGTGTGTGTGTGTGTGTGTTGGGATGAATCATTTTCTCCCACAGCCATGAGATTTGGACAGGAAAAAAAACCAAGAACTGTATCAGCATGAAAAAATTTGACGTCATTTTGAACTGGGGGTGAAAAGGTGAGAAAAGTGGATAAAATAGAGAGGGAAATGGATGGGAAGTAATTGCGATGGATGATGGAGAAACATCAGAGGAATGGGAGTGTGTGTGGAGTCAGAGTGTGAGAAACAGATGGGAAAAGAGAGAGAGAGAGAGAGAGAGAGAGAGTTGGAAAGAACGGGTTTGTTTGTTGCTGACTTACTGTTGTTGTCGCCGTGCCAACCGTAGCTGTCTGGGTCTGACTCATTGTGGTAGTACAGGTCCATAGCCTTCATGGAGAAGAAATAGAACATCATGTTTATTTGACAATGACATGCTGATGATATATATAAATATTATCATATCATTTTTCTTCAGTTGAAATCCATGAAGAGACATTTCAAATCGAGTTAAGTTACTTTATTTTGAAAATTCATAAGCACCAATGGGTATTGAATAACTCTCCAACAGCTGTATATATATATATATATATATATATATATATATAAATATTGAAGAAAATGATAATAATTTTTCTTATATATTTATATATCTCATATATATATATATATATATATATATATATATATATACAAATAATGAGGGAATATCATAAATATCATAGGTAATTTTTCTTCAATATTTATATATATATATATATGTATATATACAAATAATGAAGGAATATCTTAAATATCATTTATAATCTTTCTTCAATAGAAATCAGTGATAAAAACAATCGTAAAGAGGAAATTAAACAATTTTGCCAAAAGTTTTTATATCATTCTAAAAAGGAAAAAGAAAACTTCCGCTACATAGATTTGATGTGAGACATGAAATGTGGGGCCGCACACTTGTGGCGTTCATGTGTTCAGCTGAATGATAATGAACGTTTGACGTCTTCTAGGAACAGCCCTCAGGCTCCAAATGTTCTATTGGTTCCCCATTAGGAAGAATCAACGTTGGGACCGGTAATTGATGGTAATTACTGGGACAGAAGAAACAAGAAAGTCAGAATAAATAGTCTTCGTCATCGTTTTCGCATACAAATGGAAAAAGAACAACTCTTTGATGACGTCTGCGGCAAAAAAGTTCACCGTTTTGAAGGGTTACGATTCTCAAAACAATGTACAAAAGATGTTTATGGAAAATAAAAGGACATTTTTTAAAAAACATTGGTTCTGACCCAGACTAACTCATTCTCCGGTTACAGTTGGTTCTCCACATGACGTGTTTTAATGAGGCGGTGTTTCCAGGGTGAGCCGACACTGAATCACCCCAGTCCTGTTTGAAAACGGTGAGAACGCTCTGCTCTAATAACAGGGTGACAGAGTATTATTGTTCTTAACACGGCCTCACAGAGACAAACAGAACTCCTGCTCCGTTCACCAGCACTTTCATTCTGTCGAAGGTCCAGTCTGTTAAATCTTAGGGGGTATTTGGGGGTATCTCTCTGAAGAACTGGGGAATATAATATTCATAACTATCTTTTCTGTCTACTTTTAGCCCAAAGTAAAACTATTTTATTGTGCGTACATGTTCGCACAATAAAACGTTTCAGCTATAGCTCCCCCTAGTGTTGGAAATATAAAACCATCCTTTCCCAAAATCAACTCAGTTCTTCCTCGCCCTAAGGTCTACTTAGGTATATAATTTGAAAATGATCCATGAAATACTTTCTGAGTTATGTCCGGAAAACAATGTTTTTTCCGTGAAAAAGCTCCCTCTATTGAGTAAAATATGAACTACTAGTGTAAAACAGGAAGTATGCGAGACAGATCTCCTCGGGTTGATTCATTTGCAGCAACCTTCGACTAAATGCGACCAACGGTTGGAGAAATTACTCGCTAAAAACTTTCAGAGATAAAGCTCCGCCTGGTGTTGGAACTACATAACCAACATTTCCCCAAAATCAATCCAGTTCTTCCTCGTACTAAAGTCTATATGTACGTCTGGAGGTATGATGTGGAAATTGCCTCATTAAAGATTTTAATTTCTTTATTAAAATCTTTTTTTATTCTTAATTTTATTTTTCATTTCATTATCTTCGGAGGATGCGATCATCGACATTTGATTCCTTCGCCGCGATGAAAGATATTTTGGAAAATATTATACGTGACATATTTGTTGAAGTGATGAGTTTGGATTTAGAGGCAGAGCCGGAATCACCTTCTTCACTCTCTTCGTCAAGTGCAAGATTTTCTCTTTTCGCATGCTGAGGATAAATCACGTATGAATCACTCCTTTAACGACAAACACCTGATTCCACGTGTAGCGGGTAATGGGATTACGTAATTCAATCACTTCATTTAGAACCAGGCAGATCTGAGTGGGGTGACATCATCATGACATCATCGCCGTGACTGCTTCGGCCCCGTGGGAGATGCTGATAAACCGAGTTCCACCGGGAGGAATGCTGGAGGATTCTGTTGTCGCGGACGGGACACTGTGGTCCGATTGTTGTGATTGACAGCGGCGTTGGCGGAGGTATGCGCTATTACAGACTGCGTGTTGTGTTTTAACGGCATCTCTAAAAGTGTCTCCGTTGTAACTCCTCGTCCTCCAGCCTGTCCCCTTTCTTCTTCTAATGTCTAATAACAACATGACCGGCAGCTGTCACATGACCGGCAACCGCCGTTCACATGCCTGGACTTCTTGACTGCCGTCAATCACAGACTTTTATAAGTGAATGTGTTTAAAAGAACTATTATTTCATACTGCTAAAATGTATAACAGCCAAGAGACAAGCTCAGAAGTATGTGTGTGTGTGTGTGTGTGAGTGTTAGTGTGTTTGTTAGTGTTTGTTTGTGTGCGTTTGTTTGTGTTAGTGTGTGAGTGTTAGTGTTTGTTTGTGTGCGTGTGTGTGTGTGTGTGTTAGTATGCGTTGTTTACTGACTCATTATCGGTACCTGGGTAGGAGTTGTATCTGTGGTGATGGACAATAAGGACTTTTTATTCATCAATATTTGATCACAGGTTAATTCTTGTAGAAGTCGGGAGAACGTTTGTCTCGTTTGAGGTGAGAGAGGGAGAGAAAAATGGCTTCAAAATGTGTTCAGGTCATTCTGAGGGCTGAGGCTGATATGACTGGACTGTGAGTCATAACATAAATAACATTTACTGTAAAAAAGGACTGAAATACTTTTCAAAAATGAATGAGTAACTTAGCTCCGGGTGTTTCAAATTGGTTCTTCACCATCAAAGCACAAAGTTAAGAAATAAAATATCCAAAGGAACAGAGGGACTAAGTTCTGTGTTATTTTAATTCCCCTGTTAAAATCTTACTGTATTATATTATTGTAAGGTTTTCTATGGTTGACTATGATCATGAGTATTCCGGATTGAGGTTAGTTTGACCCACATTTGCCTAAATGGTACTTAAAACAATAAACAACGGAATCATTTCATTGGAAAACAACTCTTGCACATCAGAGCAAAAACCCTACAATAAACGTTGTTGATCGTTTGGCGGCCGTAAACCCCTGCGGGGGTAACATTCCTATTTATATGCGACGCCTGTATTTACATTCTTTCATCATAGATCATGCGCCTCCTTCGTCAGAGGAGTCATCATTTCCTGTTGGGCAAACTCTCCCCAAACTTAAATCTCCTATTTCCATCCCCGATTCCTATCTTTCTATCAGAGTTTGATCTAAATCCACATAACATGTCGCTGCTTAAATAATAGTCGTATACAAGCATCGTGATAAAAGATAAATAAACCATATTTGGTTTTAATTACTGAAATATCTACTTAAGTTAAATACGATGACGATGAAGTTTTCAGGTATTTTCTTTATTTTTTTTTGTAAAACCCTTATTGGTATTGTCTTATAAGAAACCCAGACTTATGCTGTCGTCACTGACAGCAAGGGTATATCTCCGGAAAGCCCCCGATTCCCTGCGTCTTACAAGGGATCCCCCTTTATGAACTCCTCAAAATAAATGTCACGCACCAACTTTGGACTTCGGACTAATGGTTGAGAAATTATGGACTGAAACTTCTGCCGCTAAAGATCCCAGTCAGGGATCAGGGAGTCAGAAAAATACAACTGAACTTTCCCAAAATCACTCCTGTTCTTCCTCGCACTACGCTCTATGTGGCTTTAAAATTTCACAATGATCCATGAGGATTTAATTACGTCCCTAAAAACAGGGTTTTATCATCAAATAAAGTTAATCTTAGTGAGTAAAATATAATATTTACAAGATAGATCTCCCTGGGAAGTATTCAACTGACCTTTCCCACAATCACCCCAGTTCTTCCTCGCCTACGTGGGTAGAAAATCTGGAAATCATTAATCAATTAAATAGTGTTTTGAGTTATCGCGTTAAAACGAAAGATTTGCAGAGGTGGCGTTCGTGATTCCAACTCTTTCGGGTATATAACTATTTGAGTTAAATTGGATCTTGAAGTTTTCCACTTAATGATGCAATAAATGTCCATTTTGTCCCGCATAACCCAATTAGCTCCTGTAGGAATGTACTTGCCTTTGTGCGTTGACGCGGCTGCCAGGTATCCTCCAGGGTGTAGCTGATGTAGGGTCCACTGCAGACGGAGCATTCCAGCATGACGGGACTGGCCATTTGGGAGGAGGCGTGGAGCCCCCAGGACTGGCATCCGCAAAGGTGGACGTCTGTCTCGGCTTCCTTCTGCCTCCCTGTCCCATCGCCATGATGGCGCGCCAGCATCTTCCACTTCCTGACCTGTGGATGAGAATGAGAATACTTGAAATAGATGAGGTTGAACTTGGAGAAATGCTCAAGTCTCCATCAGCAGCATTTAAGAAGAAGATCAAAATAGTGATTCCACGCTGAGCCCAACGTCCAATAAAGACTAATTCAGAGACTTAGAGCTGAAAACACAAATTCATTATCAACTTGAACTTCTTCAAACTTCTTAATCTACTTGAAAACGATACGTTACCGGGATCTTAGAGGTGATAGTTATTCCAAAACCGTCCACAAAGACCTACATCCTGAATCTTCTCCTATTCCTAACATTTTAAGGCATTATCTAAAGCGTTGTAGTCAAACTCATTCACAAAGGGGGCCAGTTTGAGGGCCGAAACGGCCCCCCTGAGGTATTATTACAATTTTATTCTTATTTCTTTAACTAAATTTAAAGAGCTCAGAACACGGACTAATTAAAAATGAAAAGTTTTTTAATATGTATTTTAAATATCCCTTGGTAAATGGCTGGGCTGATTCAGCCGTTTCTTTCTTTTACCATTATAAAAGTAGGCTGTTGCTCCTCGTACCTGTTGATGCAGTCAGGAGCAGCAGCACCTCAGAAAACAGGGAAGTTGTGTGAATAGCCTCCAGGTGCATTTCACATAAAATGTAAGGAACTTAATGGTATCTTGTTTTTAACGTAACAGCACTGAAACATTCACGGGGACGTGAACGCACTCGGCACTTCCACCTATTTATACGCTTTCGACTTTTTAATACCTTCATTATTTAGCTAGTTTTTCTCATCCATAACACCTTGTTACGATAACGTCTCGCTAGCCGGATATATTCTCCGGCCCGGAAGTGGCCCGCGGGCCTTGAGTTGAACATGTCTAATTTAAAGTTACTGTGTCACACAGTATGAGTTTGATAGTTTAGAGCTGCGGTAGCCAACACGGCGCCTAGAGGCAACTGGTCGCCCGCAGTAACTGAGGCAACCGCTTGGCAACTGTAAAAATAGCACGAGTCAGTAGAAGAGCTCAGTCTAAAAATAGACCGAACTCAAACCCAAGTTTTATTCTAATTGTTCTTATTGTAAGTTTAGCATTTCAAACATTAATAACTTATAAGGTCAAACGTCGACCTCCACCAAGTTTAATGCAATGTCACATTACACGTCTCCTCCCTCATTGATTCTATACCAGCTAGCTACTATAGCAACAACAATGAGCCACTGCCGAAAAGCAGAAGAAACCAAAATACCACTTTAATGATATGTGGGACAACAGTGGCGACGCCGACGCAGCACAAAGTCGAGAGCCAGACCCGCCACACAAGCTTCCATGCTAGCTAACCATCAAGCTGTGGGTGCTTCAGGAACCTGACTGGATATTATATGTTACGTCACTGGAAAACGTAACCAGTTTAACTCTGAACTGCAAGGAAGAGATAAGACCGTCTCTGTGCGTGCTGTAAATGCATCGAAAGCTACGATCTATGACGATGCTTCTTGACATCTGGGGATTTTTGACAGTCCTACAGAAAAAGTAGCCTACTTTCAACTCATGGACAGACGTGGGCAAGAGTTTGAAGACGGGTTCTGGGACTTTGATAAGTTAGAGCCATCCGTGTCATTTATTACAAATTATTTCACGCAAATGGACATTGGACATTGGACATTGGACGTGCTGCTAGCAACTAAGTGCAGCATTCAGTTTGGACGCAGGTGACTTAGAGATGCAAAATGACATTTCCCTCAAATCCCACCAGGGCTCACCAAAGTTTTGGTGTCATCAAAGGGATCAAAGGTACAAAGGCAGCAATAGCCGCATCATGACCTCACTACTCCAAATAAACTATAATTGCACATCTTGATGACATCTTGAGGATTTACAGTTATTTTTAAACATGAAGAAAGAGTGGTACCACTTTACAAAAAAGAGTCTCCTTTTTAAGGAATTATAAATGGCTTGAATGTAGTTTACTTATTAAGTTGTAAAGACTAAACAAACCATTAGGGAGCTGCTATAACTCATTAGATATAAAGGGTATCAGAGACCTCATGTTCGGGTTCTGGTTACGCAGGTTACCTGCCACTTTTTATCCGCATACTGTCACTTCCTGTCTGCATCAGGCCGTAATTGCATCTATATACTGTGTTTGTGGTTGAATGACAGTAAAAGTTGAGTGGAGAAGTTTGCCAAATAGTGAGCACACTTACCTGTAATGCTAGGTGGATATTGCCAAATAGTGATCCACATTGATAAATTGAGAGCTATGTTATAAGCTGTTTATAAACATAACTAATGACTTATAAAGGTTTTAAAAACTTTATAAGTGACTAATAAAGGTTATATAGAAATTCCTTCCTTTTCTTTGGGGTCAGACCTAGGGGCTCAGTTCAGGCTCTACAGCGTGACCTTTGTCCTCTTCTTTAAAAATAATACCATAGTATAGCTGAAACTATGTATGAAGTGTATTTTGATAGCTTTGATGTCACTGATTTAGATGAGCTTTTACCATATTTACTGGTGAACGCATCGAGGTGAAAGCATAAATACTAAGAATAAAGCTGAACGCTACAGCTGTTCAGATTAATTCATAAAACACCAGAGCTAGAGGCAACATCATCATCACTTTATAAAAGTAGAATATTTGAGAGCTGCGTTTGCCTTCACCTTGGCTTTGGCAGTAATCTCCCGTCATGTGACGGCTGCACAGTGACACACTCTCCTGAGGACATTTTCACTTTTTCACTTCAAACACTCTTTCACAGTCATCGTTTAGCCCGCGACCGGCGGCGCCGACTGAATACATATCAGGGGAGTAGAAATTAGAATACCCTTCAAGCACAAACGCAGGAGGGAGAGGAGGGAGAGGTGTATGAAGAAATGTGAGTTGAAATGCTGAATCGCACGGATGGATGTGTCAGTGACCCAGAATTCCGTCTTATGTAAGGTAAGCAGTGGCCTTGGCTTCCAGAGCGCACAGGTTCATTCAAATGAGTCTTATCAGCGGCCGCTTCTCTGCAGGCGTCTGCAGCCTGGGAAAAGGTCAATGTCTGTGTGCGTTATTATATTTGAGTCCACACTTGTAAATTTGGCTAAAAAAAAGCAAATCAAATACAAAAAAAATCTAGAAAAAAGCACTAAGAGAGCACAAACCTCCGACAAGGCGCAGCAGTACCATAGGTTACGGAAAGAATCACGCCGATTCCTCCATTGATGTCTGCGTTATTGCCAGCCTCTAAATCTACTCAACAAACTCTCTGAGTATCTCTCGGATACGCTGTAACCGCTAGTCTTTCTGCGTCTTCCACTTCAACGTCTCTGTTCAGCCCACTGAGCCCCAAGCTCCGACCGCAAAGGGACATGAAAGCACTCAAAGGAGCCGTTGAAAGTGAGCCCCCAGCTCGACCCCATACAGAAGAATCAAAGGACTCAAGGGAACATATATTATATGTATTTTTTTTTTTTATTCTAAATGGTGCAAAACACATAATATCGCCAAAATGTAATCACCTCTAGGATATGCCATGAACTACATCTCGGTAAAACTTCACGGAAATCTGTCCTGTATTTTGTCTGTAAACATCTATGGTGGGGGTAAAAATAGTACACAAATGTGTAATATAGTATATGTGCGTGTACATTCGCTCATTCAATTGGATTTCACACCTTATTCAAACTACAACTTTACTCACGTTATACACGTTGGTTATTACGTTATTCCTGACTAGTCATTCGGTAAAATGAGTGAATGCAAGGCACCGCATACATGTTATCATTTTCATCAAGGGCTGAGCCCCCCCGAAGGTTTGATTAGGCGCACCACTGACTTGGGTAGCTTATTTACAGAGTTGTTTCCAATGTTGCATTTGTCCACAAGTCTGAGTGTGTGTAAACACACACTGTACAGTGTCACTCCAATTGACAGTCAGACAAGAGTGTTTGGATCAAGGCCTCACTTTTGTCCAGTCAGAAGTTCTGCTCTTTCGCTGTAAATGCCACCAGCTTCAGTTCACCACTATGACCTTATCTTTCTGTGCAGGCTACAGGCTTGGCTCCTGTTAGGCGGCACGCCTCACCTAAAATCACCCCACCTCTTCCTAATAAATTCTTCTTTTATTATGCATGCCGCTTAGGTCGATCCTTGTACCACCAGGGGTCCGGTTACCCCAGTTTGAAAATCTAGGAATAAGATTATCGACATGATTATAGTAAACACGAACACATCACCACCTTTCTTCGTTCCCTTCATTGGCTGCCCATCTCCACCAGGATTGATTTTAAGATCTTTCTCCTCACTCACCAGTGCATCCATGGTAACGCACCCCCCTACCTAAAAGAACTACTCACCCCACTGACCTCAACACGATCCCTCCGTTCTGCCCACTCATACCGCCTCCTCCTTCCCCGGACTAAGCTCAGCACCATGGGTGATCGGGCCTTCTGTTCTGCTGCCCCTCGTCTGTGGAATGCCCTCCCTGACCATCTGAGGGCTCCACAGACGACTGAGATTTTTTAAAAAAGGACTTAAAACTTTCCTTTTTAGCAGAACCTATAACTTTAATTAACATTGCTGCTTTTTAATCATGTTTTTATATAATTATTATTATATTTTTTATTGAAGCTTTTATCTACTTTAACCTTGTAGCACTTTGAAATTTGATCCAAATGTAAAGTGCGTTATAAATTAAATGTATTATTATTATATTATTATTATTATAAACACAGAATGATTGTATTCACTTATAACAGTGTGTGTATAAATGTGTGTGTTGAGCCAAAGTTAAGAAACCCAGCTTTAAGAGAGAGTACGGTGGCCGACAAATGCAGCGCTAACATGAATTTGACAACAAACGAAAGAAAACGCTTAACCACCAAGGCAACGTTCACACAACGGTCAGAATGTCACAAACAGAAGCTATTGAAATGACTGTTTTCACAGTTGGTTTTCCTTAGTGTGTTGTCTTGTGGCTTTTGCAGATCGTTCTTCTTAGTGTGTTGTCTTGTGGCTTTTGCAGATCGTTTTTCTTAATGTGTTGTGTTGTGGCTTTTGCAGATCGTTTTTCTTAATGTGTTTTGTTGTGGCCTTTGCAGATAGTTCTTCTTAGTGTGTTGTCTTGTGGCTTTTGCAGATCGTTCTTCTTAGTGTGTTGTCTTGTGGCTTTTGCAGATCGTTCTTCTTAGTGTGTTGTCTTGTGGCTTTTGCAGATCGTTTTTCTTAATGTGTTGTGTTGTGGCTTTTGC
>VRLP01003970.1:0-55460 GCA_009660295.1 Lophius piscatorius | reverse complement strand
TTTGTGTGTTTCTTCTAGGTTTGTGTGTTTCTTCTAGGTTTGTGTGTTTCTTCTAGGTTTGTGTGTTTCTTCTAGTTTTGTGTGTTTCTTCTAGGTTTGTGTGTTTCTTCTAGGTTTGTGTGTTTCTTCTAGGTTTGTGTGTTTCTTCTAGGTTTGTTCAATTTGTTTCCGTTTTCATCTACTTTATCTTCTTTTCTTTTTTTGTCTTTTCCCCCGTTTTCCCTTTTCCTCGTCTCCTTCTTCTTCTCCTCTTCTATTCTATTCCACCACCAGGTGGAGACATATTCCACCACCAGGTGGAGACATACTCCAGTAAACTGATCTGGTTCCGGGTGACTCATACTCAGAGAACAGTTTGTAAATAAGGAATTCAAACTTTACAATCTCTTCAGACCCAGATCTTTATTTTCATCTTATCTTAAACGATCTTTTCTATTCGAGTTTTCTGAATTTCAAACCTGATTATCGAAAGTCAAATTTCTCTTATCTTTATTTATTTGGTTTCATTGAATTAATATGATAAAAATAATTGGCATTATAATTATTTATATGACGATTACGGTTTCACATCCTTCACGCATTTTATGGAAAACTTTCTAAAACTGTTTTTATTGGAAAACTTCTCTTCACATCTTTGTTTCTCAGATCGCTGATGGAGGGAATCTGAAGATGCCTGATACTCTTCATCAGGTGTTGTGTTTTTTTTATTACTTTGTTAATAATAATAATAATAATAATAATAATAATACATTTAATTTATAATGCACTTTACATTTGGATCAAATCTCAAAGTGCTAACTTTGTTGACAAACATGTAATAAAACATTTCCTTTAATATGTGACATTCTCTCTCTTTTCTCTTCTCTACAGTTTTCATCTTCTCTTATTTTAAAAAAAATATCTTTTTTTTAATTATTTGTATTATTATTAACATTTTTAATGTTAAATCATTTTATTTTATTTTATTTCATTTTTTTAATGAAATGAAAAAAAATTATATTTTTTCTTAACCTCAGCCAAGGAGTTATTCTTTCCACCTGTGTGTGTTTGTTTGTTGTTTTGTTGTTTTTCTGTTTGTCTGTTTACTTGACTTGGGGAAAACTCACAGGGCTCCAGGCCAAAAAAAAACAACGTCTGGGAGTTTAGGTTCCTAAACCCAAAAGTATTAAGGAGCCAAAGAAACTTTCAGGAGTCAAAATGTACCGATGTCAGAGAATAATGTTAAATGTCAGCCGGACCTTTTCTTTCCCTTCTGTACTGTCCTCCCTTTCTTTGCCTCGTGTCCCATTGTGTGCAGAAATATATTCTTAGCACAAAATGGGCAATGTCCTATATGCTGCAATCTTGTTACCTTATATACATAAATTAAATGTCCGATCTTTTTTTTCTTAAACGTTTATTGCGTTTTCAGGCTCGGAGTCTAATATCTTTGTCTATGTCGGTATCTCCCATCCCCAAAACGATACGACCGCTGGCGTTCTTACGTCTTTCACTGTCAGCATGTTTCTTCGCTGTTTCTTCTTAAGGTGATTGGAACCAGTTGTTCGTACGTATGAAAGTCAAAGAGCTCGCTGTCATATACACAGTAAAAACTAATTTCCCACTACAAATTAAATTTTTTCTTTTGCAAGAAATGCCACCTGGAAGAAAGTTTTACTTTTAAAGTTAAATGCATCAATTCTTTGGGAGTAAAAGTAAATGGCTGAACCGATGATAAACGTTGTTCTCCTTAAACAATGTTTACTCTAGTTAAAAAATCTAATCTAATCCCCAACATCTTAGTCGCATTGATAGGAATAGTGACATGACAAAACATTACACTCGCATTGACACAAATATCACACAGTTCAAAATGGTTAAATAATAATAATCATCATCATCATCATCATCATCAACATCATAATAATAATAATCAAAATAATAATAATAATCATCATCATCATCATCATCAACATCATAATAATAATAATCAAAATAATAATAATAATCATCATCATCATAATAATCATAATCATCCGAATGATAATAATAATCATTATAGAAATAATAATAGTAATGGTCAGTCATAATTATAATAATAATTATTATAATAATCATGATAATAATAATACTAGTAATAATAATAATAATACTAGTAATAATAAGAAACATAGTTATAATAATCATCATAATAATAATCAGTCATAAAAATAATAGTAATAATAATCATCATCATCATCATAATCATAATAATAAACGTAGTTATAATATTCAGTCATAAAAATAAAAGTAAAGATAATAATCATCATCATCATAATCATAATCATCATCATCATGATAATAATAATTGACTGGGGTGTTGTAAACATTTGAGCATCAAAAAATGAAAACGGTGGTTACTTGTGTTGAACTGTTTTATTTTCTAGAAAATAAAAAACTCATTCAGGAGTCTACCCTGATCTCCGGCGATCTCGGCACCTTGATGGCATAAAACCATCAATATTTCCCACATTCACCAAAGAACCACTGAACTTCTCTGACACACTGGCCCTCCCGCTGCTGCCACCCGCCCTTAAAACAGAAGCAATAATTACACTTCGTCTAACGTTTCATGACAAATCCAACTTTCTCCTCCGATAACAAGTAACATTTGTTACGATGAAACCGTCAAAGTAAAAGTAGGAGAGGCTGAAAAAACACATCGTTGACCATCTTTGAGGTTTAAGTTTGAAACTATTTCAGTTAATTCTGAGACAAAATGTAGTATCAAATCATTTTTGACCAATTACCTCGATATCGATATTGTGACGATGTCGTGCGTTGAGGCAAAAATCCAGTTCCAGAGTACCAAGTAGTTAAATTTCTATTAGCAAAAACGTTTTCCGGGATTCGCTCTAATATCGATTCGACATCACCATGAAAACATTTACAAAACGCTCCTTCAAAAAACATTTTTTCCAAGTTTCTTGCCAAAAACTGCATTTTACAAGATGACATTTGAACGCATCTTGATGACTTTGCAATTCTGCTTAGTCTGAATCTGAAAGTCGCTGAATAGACATTGAACGCATCATGCGAGCTCTCCTGCTGTGATGTCAGCAGTAAACGTGTCTGTGATTGGATCTGTTGTTGCTGCACACTCAAGGATTATGAGAGTCGCTCGTCGCTTTTTAGGAAAGACATAATTGCTTCTGAAATTTGGCTGAAAATCAGAATCAGAATCTTTTTCTTTTCGCCATATTGGATTAATGGAAATGGAGACGACATACAAACTCCGCACAGAAAGGCCGGCAGGTTTGAATGGAATCCTGTACTACCTTGCAGTGACCACATAATCTCAAAAGGAGGACAAAAGAGCGTCCGGCTCATGATGGACGGACACGGTGTTTCCAAACCGGACCGTCCGGCCTAAAACTGGACGGACGGCCGTCCTAGTCTGGATGGTCATCACTGGACCGGCAGAAAAAAAGGGGCGCAAAATTAAAAAGTCCGCATTGTGGCTGACCGTCCGGAGCTCTGACTAGAGATGACTATTATAATTATCATTTTGGTGAGGTTACGCGTGTTGCAGCCTTTAATATGAACTAAAAATAAGATAATAAGCCGTTTGGGGTCGTGACATCACAGTGTGACGAAGCGCTCTCTTGAAACTGTGTCCTTAGACAAATTAGAACCGGAGAGCGTTTCGTATTTTAAAGTTAATCCAGACATAATCTTTGAGTCTGACGGAAAAACGATGACAGCTGGGGTGACTTCATCTTCATTATTCTCCATGAAGAAACAGAGAAAAAGGGCGGGGGGGCTGAACAGAGGCGCTGAAGTAGAAGGCTTAGGACACGGGCGGCTACAGAGAATTTGAGAGATACTCAGAGAGTTTGTTGGAGTTGTCGGTAGATGTAGAGGCCGGCTATAACTCAGACAATAATGGAGAAATCTGCATTATTATTTTTTACCAAACCTCTTTGAGCGCTTTTTAAATTTATATTATTTTAAATGCTGAAAAACACATAACCTCAACAAATTTGTGTCATCTGCAGGACATGCAGAATTTTACCTCTGGGTAAAATTACATGCAAATCGGTCCATTATTTTTTGCATAATCTCGCTGACAGACAGACAAACAACCCCCTCCCTGTTGGAGGTGATGAATAAATGTCTTTGATCTGTTTTCAAATCTTTCTAATTTCACCAAAGTTTGGATTTGATTAGTGTTTCTATGAAATAATTCCACCTTCACTGTAAAAGTAGGACTTGAAGCAGAAAATGGCGGGGGGGCCGGCGGGGGACGAGTCAGCAGGTTGGAAAGGGGGTTGGCCATCTGGAGCCGCCACTCAAAGCTGAATGAATTAACCTCCTTTGTTAATTAATTAAAGACATGTCGAGTTCAATTAACAGCAATTAAAGAGCAGAAATGATGTTAACCAACTATGATGTCATCAGAGCGCCGCAGATGAGGGCGGAGCCTCCTCGTGCTGCATAGAAATCAGACGGGTGGTCGAATCAGAAGTCACCTTCAGTTTAGTTTCTGTCCTTGAGAGAAGAGGACAAAGTTAGTTCTCTGAGTCCTCGTCTTTTGTTGGATGTGTTGTCCACGATGCCTTCACTGAACTACCCCAGTCTGTTGGTTTGAGTCTTGTGGTCAGATGCATTCACTGACCTCGTACTCCCCAATTTGGTTGAGATGTTCACCATCTTGTATCTCTGTGTGATGCATTCACTGTCTCTGCAGACTGACGGACAAACATGAATTCATGCACAGAAATAAATATTGTCCTTTGAACTGAGGAATTAATATTCTATTTAAATTATTTTTTTAAATTATTTTTATTGTCAGAAACATAAAATCAGTAAAAAAGAACTGCGGCGCCGTCGTCTCTCTCTCTCTCCTCTTGGTGTCACTCTTCCCTCGCTCGCCCTCTCTCTGCTGGGGAGAGGGAATTCCCTGAACTGGGACGATTGGAACTCCCTGTGCAACACACACACACACACAGACACACACACACACACACACACACACACAGACACACACACAGACACACACACACACACACACAATTTTTTTTCTGCTGAAGGTCGATTCTTTGTTTCCTCGTTTATTTTGTATTTTCTGGTTTTTCTTCTTTTTGTCCAACAATTAGATAAAACACAGCAGAGAGGAGATCATGAGGAGAACATGGGGAGAATAGGAGGAGAACCAGAGGACAACCAGAGGAGATCATGAGGAGAACCAGAGGACAACATGGGGAGAATAGGAGGAGAACCAGAAGAGAATAGGGGAGAATAGGAGGAGAACCGGAGGACAACATGGGGAGATCATGAGGAGAACCAGATGAGAACATGGGGAGAATAGGAGGAGAACCAGAAGACAACATGGGGAGAATAGGAGGAGAACCAGAGGACAACATGGGGAGATCATGAGGAGAACCAGAAGAGAACATGGGGAGATCATGAGGAGAACCAGAGGAGAACATGGGGAGAATAGGAGGAGAACCAGAGGAGAACATGGGGAGATCATGAGGAGAACCAGAGGAGATCATGAGGAGAATAGGAGGAGAACATGAGGAGCATCAGAGGAGAACCTGAGGCGACCACAAGAATCACATTAAAGTTAAACTGAAGAACAAACTGTAAACGACTGAATAAACGAAATGAGTTTATGGAATAAATTAAAGTAAAATGTAATAAAATAATATGTCATGTGATCAGTAATGTCACGACATCCATCCATCCATCCAGAGGCGTTCCCAGGCCAGACCTCCAGGAGTTCTGGGTCAACCCCAGTCTCTCCCTGTGCTGCTGAAAACCACCATCCTAATTGGATGCTGAACCACTTCAACTGGTTGTTTTGACTCCACTTCAAGCTCCCTCCACCTTCTCACCTCATTCCTGAGGAAGTTCATTTCAGCTGCTTGTATGCTTGAACTCAATCTTTCCGTCAGGAACCGGAGCTCATGACGAGAGGTGGTGTTGGATCGTAGATGGACCGGGAAATTGAGAGCTTTGCCTTAAGACTCGAGCGATACAACGCCATCATCACTGCTGATGCTGCAACCAACCGCCTGTCTGTATATCTGTCATTTTTCCATCACTCAAGAACAAGACACCAAGATAGTTTGCTTGAGGCAGCAACTCACCTCCAAAACCACCACCGAAAGTCCTTTTCCAATCACGAAGGTTTCTCTGTTATTGCCAACATGGGCATTGAAGTCACCCAGGAGAACCACAGAGGCCCCAAGATGGAGGCCTTTCTAGGACCCCACACCCAGACACTCCAAGAGGATTGGACACTCAGAACTGTTGTTCGGTATGTAGGTACCGACAACAGTTTGGACCCAACCCTAAAGCCCGTCACTTCAGTTGGTGAGCCCATAGGACGGCAGCTCCATGAAACCTATTCGGCTCAACCATCAGACGCTTGCCAACGAGCTCCCCATCCAGGTCTGGCTCCAGAATGGTGCCCAAGTGTCTCTACCCCAGGGGCCATTTTGGTGCAGTTTCTTTGGACTCATTGAGTCGCTCTTAATCCGACCCTCACACCGCTTTGCCATGGGAGCCTTTCATAGCGGACAACGCAGCTCTCAGAATTACAGAACCCCCCCCCCCCACACACACAAAATGTTAAGGTAGCGTTTTTTTTGGAGGGGTGGGGGGTCAGTTAGTTGGTTGGTCGGCTCGTTAGTTTGGTCAGTTGGTTGGTGTGTTAGTGGGTCCGTTCTTCTCATGTGGTCACGGGACTCCCTGGTGTCACGGGTCTCAGCGGCGCCTCTGTTCAAACAGAGAATAACTGACTGTGTGTTTTTTACCGAGTCAGCCGAGTGTGTATGTGTGTGTATGTGTGTGTGTGTATGTGTGGGTGTGTGTGACAGCTGGCCCATCTGACTTTGCCGTGACATCTGGGAAACCCGCCGGTGAGCCGCCGCGAACGCAGGTTGATGTCGCTATTTAAATGCAAATGTGTGTGAGTGTGTGTGTGTGTCAGTGTGTGAGTGTGTATGTATGTGTGTGTGAGTGAGTGTGAGTGTGCTCCATCACACACAAAAAAGGAAACACTTCACACACAATAAAGACGAGGAAGCTTTAACACACTCAAACACACACTCAAACACACACACACACACACACACACACCCCTTTGCGCCTCTTGCTGTTCAAACTCGTCAAACAATGGGAAACAATTGGATTAAAATAAATGACCAAATGAAAACATTCCACTCTCCATTAAATCATCTTGTTGAACATTTTCTGCTTCAAATTTAGGGATTTAAAATGAACTCAAATGAATTCAAATCAATTAATCCGACCGTCAAAAATTGAGTGGAGACACTTTTAATTCATTCCAGTTTAATTGAATGAATTTAGTTTTATTAAACTGAATACATTTCAATTATTAACTGATTTATTTCATCTTGATTTTTGGATCCTTCTGATGTCAAAGGAAACACAGAGTTTTATCATTATTAAAACTTGTGTATAAAAGAATTGTTTTTGTTTTGTTTTGTTTTGACCTTCATCTGTGTTTTTATATTCAATCTTTAATTTGAGACAAAATGTTTTGAGTTTCTTCTTAATAGAAACTAAAATAAAAATAAAACTGCAGCTCAACTCAAAAAGGAATTTTGGATTTGGTTTAAATGATTGTGTGGGACAAGTGGATAATAAAATGAAATAAACATGTTTACGGTTCTGGTTCTGATCGCCGCTCGGACCGTCAGACGGAACCTGAGTTCTGAGGTTGGGTGACCTTCAGGTCACATGATCAACCTTCAGTCACATTTAAGTGAGTTTATTTTCATCACCATCATGTTATTTTAAGTTTTCTTTACTATTTGTGTTACTAAACACAATAATTACTAAAAACTAATAACAATAATTACCAAATAATATCAGTGATAGTAGTACTAATAATGATTATTACAGTAATAATAACAGTAATAATAATACTAATTATAATGATAAAAATACCATAATAATAACAACAATTACAGTAATAATTATACTGATAATAATAATAACCATAAAACAACAATAATAACTACTAATAATACTAATAAAATAATGATAATAATAAACGTTACATGTTTATTTGGATTCAATCTAATTTAGATGGATTTTATGTATCGAATGGGAGAAAATGAAAACATTAAAACCGTCTTTTATTTCTCTATATAACAATATAAAATATCATAAAATAAATTTAATTCTCTTTCCGTCAAAATGAAAGAATTTCAGCCGCAGCAGAGAGAAGACTCCCCCCCTCCTCCTCTTCCTCTCCTCCTCCTCTCGGCAGGTCGGGGTTTGTCCCAAAAGAGCGGAGCTTCATTTGGAAACCAGATTTCCACCCCCTCCCCCTCATCATCCCCCTCTTCCTCCCCCTCCAGCGCCTCTCGTGAGACGTCCTCCGTCAGACATTTATTCACTATTTAAATCAAATCTCCAGTATTTTATTACTATTATTGTTTATGTTTATTATTGTTTATTTACATGCGAGTGTAATACTTATGATCATGTCATAATTGTACAATTTATGATGCTGATAGTTTTTATAAGTAAAATATTATATATAATATTATCATAAAAACAAGGATTGTTATAAAAAGAATATTATTTACTCTAGAAGTTGATTATCTTTCTTCTTAATAAAGAATGAAATGGTTGAGGATGTTCACTGACCTGAAGGAGACACGTGTCCTCCTCTTCCTCCTCATCTAAATCTTCTTTTCCTCATTTATTTATGTTTTCCTTTCCTTTTGTGGTTGAACCCCATAATTTTCCTCTTCTTCTCTCCATCCTTATTATTTTGTTTTTTATTTTCTCCCTTTTCTTCCTACTGTCGTCTCAGTTTTCCTCTCATCTCGTCTTCATCATTTCTTCCCGTCAGTATGAGCAGCTCTTTTCTCCGTCCCCTCCTCTCTTTGCGCCGTCTCTCCGCTCTGGACTCGGTCCACCCCTCAGAGCCTCCGAGGCCTTCAGCCCCCAGAAGGCAGCAGCGCCGTTACTCGGAAAATCCAGTCCCACTCCCTGTCAGTTTCTCTTCCAGAGACTCGTGTGGTGTTCAGGTCTGCGGGAAACCTTCAACGTTTACAAAAAAATAATGCTCAGCATTGACCTGGTACCTGTTACTATCACCTGTGAGGCATTTGAGGTCAACAAGAGTGTAGGAATAACAGGTAAATTGTTCATTTTAAAGCACTAAAGCATCAAAATCTATGACATTTTTATTTGATCAGATTTCAATTTTGCTCCTCTGTTGTCGGTTTGACAGACTTTTATTCCTTCCAGATACATTTTATGAGTAAATCGGAAGCAGCAGATGGAAATATTAGGATGTGGTGTCTCCAGCGGACCAGCATTGCGACATCTACGGGAGGATGCAGGTGGTGGACACCACCCTGGACCGGATCTCGCTGGGAACTGACGGATCCTGCAGGAAGAAAAGCAGGGACTCCTGGGAAGAAGAGGAGTTAGTAACATGAATTAATGAGAGGGACGTGACCGGGAGGAGAGAATCAGACTCCTCCCACCTCACGGTGCGTTCACAACGTATGCAACTCCCAAGCTCCTCGCGGCTCTACTCCTCGTGAGACGATTCATGTGTCTGTCCACAGAGGAACGCTGCCCTTTTCTTCCCGGAGCAAAACCAACAATGTCTGTTTCCGTCGTTTCCCCCTGCCATAGACCACGCCCCTAAACACGTCTGACTACATGCAAGAACTAAAAGCCGTCTCGTCTGAGGTCACAACATACTCTGGAGTTGGAGACAAACGGCCCCGTAAGCTCCTCCTCCACTTTATTGGACGTGTGATGTAACACAACGTCATGTGACTTTCTCGTGAAAAGTTTCGCCGTGTGGAATTCTCGTACGGCGTGTTGGGTTTGGGTCATTTTTACTTTGCTTTTCTCATGCGACTGTCCTCATGGCTTCCTGCGACCTTTTACCCTCGTGTCACTCGACTGAAACGACCTTAAAACACACCTCTCTCACGGGGCTTGGGATTTTCCAGCTTCCTATTCATGTTTAGTCTTGACTTCCTACGTACTGGCGGCGCTCTGATGGATCTGCTTCACCTTCAGAAGCCGTCATGTACGAATGTTTAGAACCCGATTCATCACTTAAACATCGGAACCTCTGTTACGGTTTCGTCGGTTGACCTTTCGTATGAAAATCAGATCAGAAGAGGACAACCTCTGTCCAATCCAGTACCTGAGAGTGCCTGAGTGAGGAGAAGGTAGGAGGACTCTAGGGAAGGAGTAACCTGCATCAATGGTGGATGAATGTAGAGCAGAGGAGAGGGAGAGGAGGAAGGAAGTAGCCCGTCAGCAGCCCAACAGTGAGATTATGCCAGTCCTACCCCTCTTCTTGAAACTACAGAGGGTTTGAGCCTCCAGGATCCAAGTCTCCAGAAGATCCCAAACTGATCACGAGCCCCCAACCGGTCTGCAGACCTCACATTTTACCCAAGGGCGTTCTAAAGTTTGGGATCTTCCTCAGACTTCTGGGACAAACACTGTCTGAGCTGTAAGGAGTCTCCGTCGCCAGCAGAAGATCCAGAATGTAAGCTGTCGGAGGAACTCCACCCGCAGGTCCATCAGGACGTCTCTGAGACAGAAAGTTGTTTATTTGTATTTTTGGAGATGGATCCCCCACCAGCCTCAGTGTAAAAAATTAAAGGTAGAGAGAGAGAGAGAGAGAGAGAGAGAGAGAGAGAGAGAGAGAGTAAGAGAAGGTGGAGAGAGAAAGACCTTGTGAAGTCATTAACTCTCTCTTTTTCTCTCTCTCTCTCTCTCTCTCTGGTTGGTTTGTTCGAGGGCCCGCCTCCACCCCTCCTCCCTTTCACCCCCTTAATCTCTCTCTCTTTCTTCCTGTCTCTTCACTCACACACACACACACTCACACACACCCTCACCTCTCCTCTCCTTTTATGGTCAGGCCCCGCCCCCCAGCTGTGATGTCGTCAGCGGCTCGGAGGAAGACCCGTGGGGTTTTTGGGTTTTGGCGTCCAGTCCTGTGGGGCCGCAGGGCTGAGAGTTTCTCCTCTGCTCCTCATCCCTCCATCAGCGGCCCTCCTCTCTCCTCCTCTCTCCTTCTCCTCTTTGGGGAAAAGAAAAAAGACACTTTGCCTACGCTCAATTCGCCATCCGGACTTGACTCGGTTCTCCCCCTCGTTTTCTCGTCCTCTGAGGATTTACTTCTCTTTCCTCTTTTTTCTCCACCTCCTCCCTCTCTCCTTTCATTCCGCTGCAGAGTCGGACAATTTTTTAAAAATTTATTTAAATCGAATAGAGTCCAAAGTTAAATCTAAAAAAACTCAAAGTTTAGAGCTCAAATTAAAGTCCCGCCTCACTTCTTCTTCTCTAGTCTTCGCGTTTTTCTTCTTTGCCTGTTGTCGGGACTTGGTGGCGTTCGGATGTCAGTGAAGGCACCATCCACCAACCACAAGTCTGCATTCCCCCTCTAGAGCTGGACTTTTCTTCCTGTTTTTTCTCTCCCCCTGTGCCGTTTTGTTCTCGTGGTCGTGCGGCGGCGCCGGGGCCCCGGAGATGTTCGGGATCCAGGACAACTTGCCCCGCGGGGCCACGGCCAGCATGAAGGAGGAGCCGCTGGCGGTCCGCTCCTGGATGCACTCAGCTGGTGTGGTGGACGCCAACACCGCAGCTCAGAGGTAAGGGCATCCAGCGGCCCCAGAGGGATTCTGGGAGCTGAAGTCCCGGCAGTCAGAGAGGAGACTATTTAATAGAAACGAGAGAAAAAAATCCCGCAGAAAAGATTTAAAAATATTCAGATTGTATTTGGGTTATATTTAAAGAAACAAAACATAGAAAGATTAAATTGTTTATTTGAAAAAGTTAAACATTTCAGCAGCATCAGTAACAAAAAGGAATAAAATGTCAGAAGTTTGTCTTTCAGTCTGAAGAAAAAGAAAAGTGTTATGATTATTATTATGATATAAATTTAATCAGCTGGTTGATCTGCAGCAGCTTGACCGTGTCTGATAATTACTAATAAAATAGTAATAAAATATTTAATGAAGGAGTCTTAATTTTCTGGTTAAATCAGTTTATATTACAATATTTAAACCTTCTGCTTTTCTCTGTAGCAGCAGCTGGAAATGTTTCCTCTGCACATCTGGACTTTATGAACAATTAAAGAAATCAGCAATGTCTCAAATATCATTATTTATTATTATTATTATAATAATAATAATAATTATTATTATTATAATCAGAATGAATGATGAGAATTTCCTAAAGCTGTGTTCAAACTGATGTGGAACGACGACCCGTCAGAGTTCTGGAGGTTGAGATGGTTCTGTTTTTAAACTCATGTTTAAAGTTGAATATTCTGATGAAGCAGCAGGAACAGATAAGATTCTTTAAATTCTCTCCGTACAGGAACACAGCTCTGTTGTAAAATGATTCCGAGGTGAAGGTTAAGTCTGGTTCTGGTTCTGATTGTAATCGACAGGTTGTCGTCTTTAAGTGGCTAAATGAATTGGATCAGGTTGTCAGAGAGTCTCTCAGAGGAGCGTTTGTAGCGACGAGCAGCAGAGTGAGACTCCTCGGCTCCTCTCGGCCAAAACAAACAGGTTAACTAGATCTTAAGCCCAAAATCGTTTTTCTATCGACGTTTTTTCTATCGGCAGACATTTTTATTAAAGACAAACTTTAAGGCAAAAAAACCTGAAACCCGAGAGAAAAAACATCTGGAACCAAAAGCAGGTTCTGCTCGTTCCTCTCAGACTCACATTTATTATACAATAACATAAATATAATAATATAATTATCATGTAATTTAATCAGGTTTTACCTTAAACTCCTTTCATCTGCTTTCCTCTTCATCCCTGCCGGTTCTGAGTGACTTCACGCCTGCAGAGAAGAAGAAGAAGAAACCTCTGAGTCCCAGAGCGGGAATTTGATCTTGTGTCTCACCGCAGCAAAGAAATCGTCAATAAAAGAGAAATAATAACCAAGAGAAGATCATTTTCACCCGTCTGACTAGAAATAACAATAAGAACAGTTTTCACAATTTGTCCAAGAATATCAGGCAGGTTTTTTAAAACAGTCTTTGTTTGTTTGGGCTGCTGACACTAGAAATATCTGACTTTAAGATCAGCTAAAGTTGAACGCGCCTGAAGGGAGATCAGGTTTGGACGGCGCTGCAGTTTTATCAGCAGAAACTAAAATAAAATAAAATAAAAAAATAAAAAAAACTCATATGAAATCAAAATATGAAACAGAATAAAATATCAAGAGGAAAATTACATTTACATCAAATCCACCTGATAGGAGGTTCACAGAAGCACTAAAACAGGCACCAAAAACAAAGAACACGCGACATTCACTCGAGCGTTGGGATCTGTTTGACGGAGCAAAGAACAAGGGGGGGGGAGAAAATAAATTATTAAAAAGAAAATCCCATCCTTGAGTTCAAATCAGCCACTTTTCCTCTTTGTTGTTCCTGAGTAAAGACTTAAAAATCAGAAGATGATCCTATTCTTCCCTTCATCCGAGAGCCGTCAGGATTCAAACCCGCGACCTCCTGACTGACGAGGGTTTTTTCTGAGAGGGAGATAAACGGACCGGCTCCTGTCTAGAGACAAAAACTGTCCATCAGGCATAAAATCACTGACAGCCGTAAATCTGTGCACAAATAAATTACACTGAAAAACCGCCGATATCTGAATCTAATTAAATGATTTACATTCAATTAATCTGATTCGTTTTAATCCAGTAAAGCCCAAAATGACTTCTTTAACTTTTATAATTATCATTAATTGTACTTCATATTGAGAAAAAACAGCTTAAATTCCTCTTAAATATAAACCTGTACAAAATAATCAAATGACATAAATTGAATAAAGAAATCTGCTTGTTTTTATTCCTTAAATAATCATCATCATCATCTTCTTCTTCTTTTTCTTTGTCTTTTGGCTGTTCTCTTTTTAATGAGATAATATTCAAGGGGTGAAAAAAAGTCAAAGTTAACTAAAATAAAAAATTGGAAAAAAGGTTTTTTTTGTAACAAAATTCATTGAATTTGAATTAGATTTCTCTGAAGAACTTGTTATTTTAGAGAACTTTCATCTATCTGTCCATTAAAAAATCAAGATTGTCTTTCTTTAAATAAAAAAAATCATGTCAATAAGCTGATGATGATTTTTGCGGGTCAGTTATCAGTTATTAAAAAGGTCAAAGGTGAATCAGTGCTGTTTAATCTCAGACCAATAAGGAAATCATGAGACATTAAGAAGAATAAACAAGAACTAATAAACATTAAATAACTGTTTATTGTTTATTATTGTGGTTTTAATGGAGGAAATATATTTATACAAAATAAATCATACTGGAACAGATTTAAGAATTCTGATCAATTCTATTTAAAATCCTCAAATTACAACCAGGATAACTTAACAACTACAATCATGATAAAATAAATAAATGTACATAATTAAAATGATCATGGACTTAATCATCTAAGTAAATGAAATAATAAAATCTTAATTCAACAGATTTGTGAAGTTGTGTTAAAATATGAAGATTATTCTCTTTAATATGTTTCATGTTTTATCGTTATCATTACATAAATGTATAAAACGCTGATAAAATATTTGTCTCTTACATGTTCCTGCTGAAGTAAAGTCTGTCTTTGTAGATCTGAAAACACTCACGGATGTTTTGGAGTGACTCGTCGGGGTCAAAGCTGAACTATGACCCCTGCAGTATGAATATTTATGGAGCGCAGCGCCGACATGTGACCCGCCGTTTTAATATAGCTGTTAACATGTGGAGGTCAGAGCCGGCGGCGGCGCCGGGTCACGCTTCACATTCTAATGTGGTGAAAAAGTGTTTCGCAGGATCCGGGGTCACATGATCCGGTTCTGATCAGAGATGGAGATGCTCTGAGGAAGCTCTGGATTATTATGGGTTGTTTTTATTTAAACGTGTCAGAGAAGTGTTTGATCATCAAAGTAGAGATTGAGATGAAGATTCTGATGAAGTTTCAATGTTTTCAGATGATTTTATTCCATCCATCTATTTCTACAAAAATCAAAAACATCTTCTGTCCCATCAGTGTTGGGACAGACCAGGAACTGTGTTTTGTCTCGTTGAGCAAAGGTTCAACAAAAGCTGGTGTCAGTAATACCTAAAAAAAAAAAGAGGGAAAAACCGACAGACTTATGCTGCTCTATTCACAGTACTGTGAATACTGTACTGTGAAGCTACCACAGTATCACAGCTCTACCTGCCCTAGTCATATCACTCCTCTCACTCTATTCACAGTACTCTACTTGCTCTATTCATTTGACACTAGTGACTCTATTCAAAGTGCTCTACTGACTCTATTCAGTCCTCTACTGACTGTATTCACAGTACTCTACTTGCTCTATTCATTTCACACAATTCAAAGTACTCTATCTGACCTAATTATATCACTCTTCTCACTCTATTCAGTGCTCTACTTGACCTAGTCATATCACTCCTCTCAGTCTATTCACAGTGCTCTACTTGCTCTATCCGTTTCACACTATTCACAGTTCTCTACCTGCCCTAGTTATATCACTCTTCTCACTTTATTCCCAGTACTCTACTGGATTTATTAATTTCAAACTATTGATTCTATTAACAGTGCTCTACTTGCCCTAATCATATCACTATTATCACTCAATTCCCAGTACTGTACTTGCTCTATTTACAGTGCTCTACTCAATCTACTCACAATGCTCTACTTGCCATATTCATGTCACTCTTTTCACTCTATTCAGTGTGCTCTACTTGCTCTATTAATTTAACTAACTGTATTCACCTTGCTCTACTAACATTGCTCTACTCGCTCTATTCACAGTGCTCTAGTTTATTCACAGTACACTACTAGCTCTATTTACAGTGCTATACTTGCTCTATTCATTTCACAGTACTAACTTTATTCACCTTACTCTATTAAAGGTGCTCCACTCAGTGCTCTACTCACTCTATTCACAGTGCTCTACTTGCTGTATTCATGTCAGCCTTCTCACAATATTCATAGTACTTTACTCACTCAATTCACAGTGCTCTACTTGCTCTACATATGTCACTCCACTAACTCCATTCACAGTGCTCTTGCTCTATTCATCCTGTTTCACTCACTCTATTTATAGTGCTCTAATTGCTCTATTCACAGTGCTCTACTTGCTCTATTCATGTCACTCTAACTCCATTCAGTGGTCTTGCTCTATTCACCCTGTTTCACTCCCCTCTATTAATAGTGCTCTACTTTCTCTATTCAGTGCTATACGTTCTCTATTTACGCATCTCTTTTCACTGTACTTACATCACTCTGTTCACTCTTCTTAAACTCTGTTCACTCTTCTTAAACTCTGCTCACTCTACTTAAACTCTGCTCACTCTACTTAAACTCTGCTCACTCTACTTAAACAGCCCCCAATCGGAAAAAAGCTTGTCAGCTAATTGAATCCCTGACCTCATCATAGTTGTGGAACGCTGCACAAACTTTTTACTTTTGCAGGTTTGATGGTGGATTCATGGAAATGTCTACTTGTGTTTTGTGGATTTGGAGAAGGCTGGTGACCATTTCCATCGCTATGAGCCATCCGGTCCCTGTAGAACCAAAGTGAGAGTTGTGTCCGTGTCCTCAGCAGAAAGTCAGGCATATTTTCAGTGAGTGTTGGGTTGGACTCCGCCTTCTTGATATACATGGACAGGACCTGAAGATGCTGTGAAGGTGAGCGGAGAGTCTGGTTCGGGTCCCTGATCTCCAGCATCACTAGTGTTGTTATTCTGAGTGTGAAGCAGCTGGTTTGAGAGTCAGTACCTCCAAACCTGAGGACATGGTTCTCTGCTGGGAAACGTCTCCTTCAGGTTGGGGGTGAGTTTCTGCCTCAAGCAAAGGAGTTTTAGTATCTCGATGTCTTCAATTTTGAGATAGTCCGAACAATATTGTAGAAGTACAGAGCAGTCCAAAGAACAAAGCCTCCAAAATGACTCAACAGGATAAGAATATATGCTTGACATGAAAGGTCCGAGGCGGGCCTCAACAACAGGAAATAAAAAAAGAATCCAAAATGGCAAGCATGGTCCAAACATCAAATAATCCAAATTTTTTTAAATAGCATTAACTGGATGTTTGACAGACGGGTTCTGAAGAGACGCAGGACAAAAAAATTTAAATGAAATAAAACAGGGTGATCGAACTTAAAATCACTCGCTGAGCAGAGTCACGAATCGGACCAGGCAGGCATGGTCCAAGAAACACAGACTCCAATATAATTTGAAAATTCTGGAGACACATGGAGCGAGAAGCAGGATCCGGTCAGAATAAGATGAACGGACTCAGAAGTGAGCGGGAAAAAGAAATGAGGAATCAAATATGAAGACTCTGTGAAATGAAGGAGCGAGCGACTAAACGGGGACCGTAAAGACTGAACAGACCCAGGGAGGAAACTCAAGAGGATACAGGTGGAGCTAATCAACAACCTAAAGGAGGGAAAACGTAGACAGGAAGTGGAAAATGAAAAAACTAACTTTCAAAGTAAAACAGAAAACATCTTCACTGTCGGTGTCCAACAGTCGTCTCTCCGTCTGTGGACGTCTGAGTTCCTGCGTTTGTTTCTTCTTCTCATACGTCTGTCTTTCCCTCTTTCAGTGGGGTGGGGTTAGCACGCGCCCACTTCGAGAAGCAGCCCCCGTCCAACCTGAGGAAGTCCAACTTCTTTCACTTCGTGTTGGCGCTGTACGACCGGCAGGGCCAGCCCGTAGAGATCGAACGCACCACCTACGTAGACTTCGTGGAGAAGGAGAAGGTGAGACCCGCCACACAAACCAAAGGCACTCCATAAAACACAACTACTCCGCTTCACACCTGCAGGTTTACCGCGGCCGCGTTTGAACGTTTATGCTGTGTAACGATCTCCACGCAGACAGAGACACTCAAGTTGAGCAATGAAAGACGTCTGCAGGAAAGTTGAAGGAGAAATCAGTTTGCTTCATTTTGTGTGTTTCAGGAGCCGACCGGAGAGAAAACCAACAACGGGATCCACTACAAGCTGCAGCTGCTCTACAGCAGCGGTGGGTGTGTTCGATTCTTCACACAGGACGTCTAGAGTTTCAATGAATTTAAATTGATTTGGACTGATGATGATGATGATGATGATGATGTGTGTTTGTGTTCAGGAGTGAGAACAGAACAGGATCTCTTCGTCCGTCTGATCGACTCCATGACCAAACAGGTGAGACGGTGATTAGTTTCATATCTTATATTTTGGGGTGAAACAAAAGAGTGAGCTGCTCTGTTGAAATACTTCAGTGGGTGCCTTACAATCATTTTGCGACGCCACTTCCTGAAATCCAAATCCAAGAGGTCGATTCATGACTTCTGTGAACTTTCCGGCACGTTTCACGTACGGCGGCCCACAGGGTCAAACGCACACGACTTAAGAAAACGTATAAAAAAACACATAAAGCACAAGCAAATAATGAAAACACCTTCATCATATTGATGACACGCTCGCTGGAAAAGCCACGAGACAACGGAAAAGTTTACGGAGGACACTTAAAATTGATGCACGCACTTTAACACTTCATTTAGTGAATAAAACACATATATTACACAAACACACCATGATATTTGGATTTAGCCTTGGGAGCTTCGCTTAACTTCCGGATGGACGTTCTGACGGTCGTGTACGCGTTTCCGCAGCGACCCATGAAGTCAGTACGAGCGATGGTGGTTAAGAGTTTTATTCAGCAGGTGTAATAAACCTTTATTTTCAATAATAAAGGTTTATTATACCTGCTTATGCTTTGGGTTCTGTGCATGTTAAAGTCTTTACTACGTTTATTTGTTGTTTTCACAATCATTTTATTGACATGACCTCGTGACCCAGACGTTAAGCGCGCCGGCGTAATCAAAATATCATGGCTCTCTGGACCGAATCCAAGGTGTGTGTGATTTAAGGGCTAGTAATGCATCAAAAAAATTAAACATAACACTTCCTGTTGC
Organism: Lophius piscatorius; assembly: GCA_009660295.1. Taxonomy (NCBI): domain Eukaryota; kingdom Metazoa; phylum Chordata; class Actinopteri; order Lophiiformes; family Lophiidae; genus Lophius; species Lophius piscatorius. The sequence continues at coordinate 36,484 of VRLP01003970.1, read as the reverse complement.
CACTAAGTGGCGCAATGAGAAAAATTTTTTTTCATTCGGCGTCTTCAGGACAGAACTTTGATCCAACAGCTGAAGTTTGGGTCAGATAGTTAGGACGACTTTTTGTCAGAGGATCAAATGTTTGCCCCGGTTCTGCTGATCATCCATACTTCTAAACGCTCATGAGTCCTAATGGACACCAATGAGACCCAGAATTCATAGAGGTGTCTCTGGTGAAGGGGGTCCGGACCCTTCAGACAACACCGAAAACCCAACTCATCGTTCCTTTTTGTGTTTCAGCCAATCATCTATGAAGGTCAGGACAAAAACCCAGAGATGTGTCGAGTTCTGCTGACCCATGAGATCATGTGCAGGTAAGAACCGCCACATACCAACCCTACATGACCTGTGGATCACCAAAGGCTGTCCTCTTTGGATCTGTGCACACTGAGACCCGGTCCAAATACAACCGAGCTCCAGACTGACAAACTGTCTGTCCTCTTGGTTCAGGAAACCTGGTCCTTGTGTCCTGATGCGGGCCATCTGGAAAAGGTGGATTGGAGAAAACTCTCACACCCATTAGGACTGTCACACCTGGTCCTTTTGAACCGGAGGACAGTCCCAACTGGGCCAACTGGACCAGAGGACAGTCGCACCTGGACCTTTTTAAACCAGAGGACAGTTGCGCCTGGTCCTACTGGACCAGACGACAGTCAAACCCGTCCCTATTGAGCTAGAGGATAGTCAGATCTGGTCTCATTGACCCAGAGGACAGTCACACCTGGGCCCAATAGAACTGAGGCAGACCATGCAATAATAGAACTTTGATTAGACTCACTGGGTCTTAAGAGACAGGTGTTCATATTGACCTGGCCCGAATGGACTCCTGGGCAGTTTAGCTAAACCTGGTCATAACTGGAAAAGTTAGACATGGTCTTCAGAGACACTTTTATGTTCCTACTGGGTCCTGATGGACCCAGGAAGAGTGTGAACTGTAAAGTAGTGGAGAATTGTAGCGTGTAGAACCTGAGCGGCGCCGCTGTGACGGACATTGTTATTCTGTTTGTCTCTCCGTCAGTCGCTGCTGCGATAAGAAGAGCTGTGGAAACAGAAACGAGACGCCGTCAGACCCCGTCATCATCGACAGGTAGATAGGACACACACACACACACACACAAACAAACACACACACACATGTTCTGTGTATTATCGGCTGGATGTGTTTCTCTCGGCCCGTCAACAGCGAGATGACATAATAATCTGTGTTTATAACGGCGGCGATGGTGTCATCAGCTCCACACCTGACAGGAAGAAGAACATCCAGTCTGCTCTGGTTCTGTTTTTGTCAGAAAGGTCCACTACATAGAGACTCATTTCCTGTCCACAGTCACAGGGTCCAGTTCTACAGACTGCGTCTACTGTGTGACCTTTTACCTCCTGGTGCCATGTTTACAGTGTATAAACACAGGGATCCATCTCAGTGCTGGACTGTTCTGATCCAGGACTAGTCAGAACCCTTAGACCCGACTGTGCTGGAGTAGGATATGAGTCGTGGAGCAGGCCACCAGAATTTGGAGGTCATGAATATATCATAAAATATAATAATATGAAATAAATTTGTAAATTTAATTATATATATATAATTAAAGTAGTAAGAAAGAAAATGTATTAATATAGGACCGTTCATACGCTGAGGTCATTCCCAGTGCTTTACGTAGAAAAAATAAAAAAGAACAAATAAATGAAGGAACGAGGCATAATTATAAAAATTAGCAGTATAAAATGTATTGAGTAATAAATAGATACAATATATTTAATTGATTATTCCCATTTTCATAAAAAAACAACAACCTTATCCTAATTATTGTGGATGAAACATAATGATATTTCAAATCATCAGAAGTTGCTCCTTTCACTAAAATCTCATTTAAACTACTTGGAAAAAATGAAAATCTGTCTGAGACTTTTCTATCCTTAATTTCTCTGGTGCTTGTTTTCCTGGAAATGTATATTTTTGAAGCCTCTGAATATTTAGGAGAAGCTTTTGTTGTGTAAACTACTTCCTGTTTGCTGCGGCGTTGGCTGGGGGGGGGTTCTTTGATCCCGCTCAGTGACATTTTGTTTTTGGGGGGTTCTCTCTATGGTCGCGTGTTAAAACGACTCCAGCAGAATGTTGAACTGGTTCCACTCTCCTTCCTCCCCCCTCCTCCCTTCTCTCCCATGACGAATTATACACTCTCCTCTCCTCTTTTCACCTCCCCCTCCTCCTCTCTTCACCCCTCCTCCTCTCCTCCATCCTGCTCCCCCTGAGTATTCTTCTCATTCCTCCCTCCCCCTTTATCACGCTTTTCTCTGAGGCAGTGAAGTAGGAGGATGGATGGATGGATGGATGGATGGATAGTTGGGTGGATGCCTGGATGGGTGGATGCATGGATGGATAAATCGATGGATGGATAGATAGTGGATGTTCAGCTGCAGTACTGTTGTAGCTCTGTTTCTCCCTCTGCCTGGTGAAATGCATGATGGGAAGGTCTCCTGTGTTTTCCAGCAGCGGCGTCCAGTGAACAGGAAACCTGTCAGGGTCAGACGTCACTGCAAACTCTCGCTCTGACCTGCTTTCATTCTGCAGCAGCCTGTGTTTCCTCCTCAACCAGTCCATCTGGACCAAACGACCGTTACACGGTGTTAACGGGACTCCGCCTCGGAGGGCTTTAGGTTCGCTGCAGCTTGAAACAAAAATACAGTTTATAGTAAAAAGGTCATTAGTTGTCTCTCTGGATAGTTTTGGCAGAAAAAACCTCTCCACCAGTTTGTGATTTTATATCATGAGGATGATTGTGCAGGTGTCAGAGGTGCGAGGAAGAACACAGCGTAGTCGACGTAGAGAATGACATTCTGCAATTATCACTATGATCGCTGTAGAAAACCTCATCATGTTATAGATGAACTTCTACTAGCAGCTAATTTCTACTAGCTGTTAACTGCTACTACCTGCTTCTTAAATCTATATATTAAATCTATATTTATATCTATCTATCAAGCTACACACATATATGTATATGTATATATATATATATATATATATATATATATATATATATATATATGTATGTCAGGGGTGTAACTCACCAGTTCCATCAGGATATAATATTATATCGATTCTTTGGAGAATGAAATGATTTTTGCCGATATCACAAAGTCTGCCACGATTGCGATTACTTTTCGATTCCATTCAGGGGCCTGCGATCCATTTCAGACGATATTATGGACCCATTTAATAAAACCGGTTGCATTTTACCTTAAGAAAGAAAAAATTATAAAGCAATATTGAAATACTTAGACAAGTTTACAGTAATATGTAATTTTATCCTAAAAAAACACAAACACTTGTTCTTCACTGTAAAGTGACAGATATTTTAATGTTTAGATACCAATGTTTTTTTCAGGTTGTTTGCACAGTCTCTCATAAATAATGTTTCTCAACAATTTTTTTTTGTATTGACTAATTTGTGTTATGTTATGTTTGTTTTGTTATGTATTGTTTGATTATGGTCGCGCCGTCAATGCTAACTAGGGTAGCATGTATATGGCAATTCCCTGTATATGTTAGCATTAAGCTAACAAACCAAACGATAATTACTTCTCACATTGTTGTGAGGCAGTTAACATTCAGACTGCACCTGGAAGCCTTTATCTCTCATTTGAAGAATAAGTTCTCCTCCAAAGTTAACACTGACGTTAAGGGAGAGCGGAATAAAAGGATACAATTAAACTGTAGCCTCTGGCTGTTCCCATTGTTCCGCTGTGCTGATTCGGAAGGAAGTCTCTGTACAGGAAACACTGCAGGTAATAATTCCAAAATAAGAGCATATCCTAAAAACGAAGATATATATCGATATTCTGAATTCCTATCGATTTGATTGGATCGTGTTCAACAAACTGATATACCGATATGATCAATGAATCGTTCCACCCCTAATATATATAGATATAAATATCATTTATATGGCCTTTAAACCTTTTTTCTTCCGCTTTTCTTTATAAATTCTATGAAGTTGCAACATTACCTCCTGCAACATCCAACTTGTGACGTAGCAGTAAACATGTGTAGTAAAAGCAGAGAAATGGACATTAGAATAATCGCAATGTGAAATCGCCGGAACGAGATCGACATTCTTATCACACAACCAGAAGACAAAAATGCAGTAGCTAGCAGTTAGCAGCGACCACTTCACAGTGGGTCTGAGGGGCTTCTCTCTTTGGCTTTCTTTATTGCCAGGGCACACCCATCTAAGATGTTTGTAGCCAGAAATCTTTACTTTAGTCCCATCTGACCTCTGACCTTGTCCCGTTTAAAGTCCCAAGGGTGATTGGTCAAAACTGTGGGAGCTTTAGATTTTGTGGGAATGACAGCAGCAGCTGTTTCTCTCCAAACAGCTGGTGTTGGCATCATCTGATGGTGGTTCAGAGACTTTCTGACTCCAAGACTCAACTGACCTCTGAAATCCACTAGCTTCGATCCACATAGGGTCTTTTTTTCAGTCAAACCATCCTCCTCACCATGTTTGGGGGTCAGTTTGTAGACACATCCTCTTCCAGGAGGAGTTTTAACATCTCCATTCGCTTTAAACCTCTTAATTGTTGATCAATTTTTTTATAACTGAGGTGGTGAACTACTGAGAGATTTTCTTGTATCCTTTGCCGGATCCGTGCAGCTCTACAACTTTTCTTCTTTTCCTATCGTTGCTCTGTTTTCTGATCTTTCCCACCGTGAAGAACATCAAAGAGAATTAGGCCTGTGTCACCTCATATTATTACCCCAGTAAAACTGGAAGTAATTGTTCAGCACCTCCGAGTCAAACAGGTGAACCTAAAAATATAAAACAGGACTGGAAATATGGTTCAGTTACCTTTTAATCACAGAATTTCCCATGGGTGGCAATAATTTGGGCACGCACATTTTCGAGAAAAAGATTTGTTTTATCTTAAGAATGTAAAGTTTCTTTTTTCCCTTTTCACTTGTATTTAGTCTGACTTTTGTGTAACGATTCATAATTTTACAATTTCATTTAATAGTATTTGTTATATTTATAAATATTTACATGTTTCATTATGTTATTTATTTATTCATTATCCTTTTTTATTTACTATTATTTTATTTCAATTTAATGTAATTCTATATTAGGGTGTTTTACTTTTGCGCTATTAACATTTTAATAATTAGCTACAAGCACTTTATTTTGGGGTAATCAAGCCTTTTTTTATATCGTTATTGTATTTCTTATAGTAATATTCTTCTCATTATTATCTAAACTTTTATTCTCTTAACTCCACAAACTTTTCTTTGCTTGCAAATTCCTGTTGAGGTTTTTTTTCTTTAAATTTCATTTCAACTTCTTCGTTTGACTTTTTCTCTTCCTTGTTTGTCACTGACCTGTAAAACATTAATCAACATTTAATTTGTTGTGAAATGTGCTAAGTAAATAAAATTTTTAATTTTGAAGTTTGATACATAGAGTCCAAATATTCTCATTGTTTGAGAATTCTCGTTTCCTTTGTTTGATGTTGTTAATTAAAAACGGAGGGATTTTAGATGTAACATGTGAAAATATACAGTATTTGTAAGTTTTCTGGCTGTTGTTGATCCTTGTGATAAAAACCTTTCATTGGACGTATTTCAGGGACACACTGCTACTACTAATGGAGACAAAATGAATAATTCAGATTTTTCTTTTACTTTATATTCCTTTGGTTTGGGTTGAATTCTATCGAATGTCTTTAGAGCCGTTAGTTAAAGTTCATATTAGTGTTCATATTAGACTATTCATTTTGGACTCCTCATAAATGGAGTTTCACATCCCCGGTCTGGACCCTTACCAACGCCAAGTGCTGCTCACGGAAAGAATTTGTTGGGTTTCTGTAGATAATTATATCAAGAGTTTGGTCTAGACCTGCATTTTCTGGAACGCACTTTCAGACAACTGTTGTTCTGAATTGGCGCTATATAAATAAAGATTGATTGACTGATAACCAAAAAAATGAACAGTGCCGTCTCACCTACCAGCAAGGAATTTTTTTCGCAGAGTGAAAATAGGAGGTCAATGCAAAGCGTAGATACGTGCTTATATTGGGTCAGTCAGGTCGCGTCCCAATTATTTGGCCTTGACCTCGCCCTCAGAGCAACTACCAGCTAGGAGAGGATAAGATCAACCGCCACGCTCCAGTGATGGCGAATGAAAGCCTGGTGTGATGTTTCTTGTAGAACTTGTCTTTATACGCCGATGATGCTGTGCTTTAGGTCATGCCTCTCGGTCATCGTTGTGACGTGTTTTTAGATCTCTACATTAAATGGCTTCACTGAAAATGCTGTCAAACGTCAATTTTGCCACAATGTCTCTGAACGGCGTTCTCTGGAAGACGGTCTCTTAGCACCGCCTTATAAGAGAGAATCCAGCCTGATGATCTTGGGAGTCGGCCATCTTTCCTCGCTCTGAAAACCAGATATCCCTTGGCAGAGGGGTGGGGGGTTTGGGTTTGGGGGGGGGTACACTCTCCTGTCTGCAAGCGTCTCTGGTGTCTGCAGCGTGGGATTCTGGGAGGACGAGGTGCTGTCAATCATGCTGGGGTGTAGGTGTGCTAGGCTGCAGGTTGGTTTGGGATTGAATCTTATTATGGCGTGCTCCGGGTGATTGACAGCAGGATAATTTCCGCTGCCCCCCGAGGACGTTGCATAAAATGTTAAATGTATGGATGAAGGGGGTCGATGCACACGAGGAGGAGCTGAATATTTTCTTCCAGAATAAGTAGTGTGAACCTGAACGTATCGTCAGCTCATCTTCAGTAGACCGATTATCTACTTCCTGCTTGACACGTCTCACTCACTCTACTCCTCCTCTAGAGCTCCCCTTCACCGCTCCCTTTTCTCCTCCTCTACCTCCTCTATTCTTCCTCATCTACATGTCCTCTACATCTCCTGCAATTACTCCACTCCTTCTACTCCTGTCCACCTCATTCTTATCACCTCCTCCTCTACATCTACTTTTCCTCCACAAAACCTTCAACACTCCACCTTCCAACATTTCTACACTTCCCCTTACCTCCTCCTCCCCAACTCTGCTTCCTACTCATCTCCATCTCCATCTCCTCTTAACTTTTCCCGCTCCTCCTACTTCTCTACACCTCACTCTCTTCACCTTCTCCTCTATTCTTCCCTGTCTACACATACCTCTCCAGCTTTTCCTCAACAACTCCACCCCTCTCCACCTCACTCTTTATACCAATTCTTTTCTCCTCCTGATGCTTACTTCTTCCTCGAGCTCTCCTTATCTACACCTCCCTCCACAGATTGACAGCTGTGTTTGTTTTGTTTATTGTTGTTTTGTAGACGTCGTCTGAATTTGATCACCTCGTTGTCAGTGATGATGTCTTCTGGACAGAGGGTTCTGATTGGTCGGTTTGGAGTGTCACCTGGTTGTCACTCAGGACCCAGCATGTGATTGGGCAAAGCCTCAAGGTGGGCGGAGCCCCAGGTGGATTTATAGGTCTTTATGTAACTGAAGGAAATGTTAGTGTTCTGATGATCGACGCCCAACGAGTCCTGACCTTTGACCCAAAGATCAGCTGTGGTGTGAAAATACATGTCAAATGGTGGCTGGAAATGGGCGTGGCTAAATGGCTCTCTAAAGCCACCTGAATTGTAGCTCCTGTTTCAAGGTTAAGGCACATGCACAACATTTTGTCGTCAGTCGTTCTCCTTCAGCCGTGAAATAAACCCAACAGGAATTCAGCCACTTTAAAGTTTTTGTCCGTTTTTTTCTTTTGTTGTTGTTGTTGTTGATCTCTTCCCGTTAGACTTGTCACTATGTCAACACCTTGAACATCGCATGAAAATAGCTTGATATAATTATGCACAGTTTTCTTGGACACAGGAAGTGATGTCATACACCTTCATACGGCGCTGACTCTAGTTTTAATCAAACAAACTTGAGGAGGAGAGGAAAGGGTTGGAGATTATTTTTTGGCATTGGAGGAATCTGAACCTGGCGCTTCTGATAAAATCATCCCCATCCCCGACCCCTCTTCTTCCTTCACCTTCTCCTCTTCCTCCTCCTCGTTCTGAGGAACAAGAGGAGGAGGAGGTGTCTGCTTTCATTTGCTGCAAGGAAACATGATGGACTCCTCATTATCTAATTTAATTATGTCCTCCTGCTGTCTGTAAATCAGTATAGTGTGTGTGTGTGTGTGCACGTGTGTGCGTGGACGTGCTTCTGTGTGTGTGTATGCGGGTGCATGAGTGTGTGCGTGCGTTTGGGTGCGCGTGTATCTGTGTGTGTATCTCTATGTATCTGTGTGTGTGTTCACGTATGTGTAACTGTACATGTAGGTGTATGTGTCTGTAGCTGTGTGTGTGTGTATGTGTGTATCTGTGTCTTTATCTGTGTGTGTGTGTATGTGTGTATCTATGTCTGTATCTGTGTGTGTGTGTATGTGTGTATCTGTGTCTGTATCTGTGTGTGTGTGTATGTGTGTATCTATGTCTGTATCTGTGTGTCTGTGTATGTGTGTCTGTATCTGTGTGTGTGTGCATGTGTGTATCCGTGTCTTTATCTGTGTGTGTATGTGTGTATCTATGTCTGTATCTGTGTGTGTGTGTATGTGTGTGTCTATCTGTGTGTGTGTGCATGTGTGTATCTGTGTGTGTGTATGTGTGTATCTATGTCTGTATCTGTGTGTGTGTATGTGTGTATCTGTGTCTGTATCTGTGTGTGTGTGTATCTGTATCTGTGTGCGTGTGTGTATGTATGTGTGTATCTATGTCTGTATCTGTGTGTGTGTGTATGTGTGTATGGGTGTATGTGTGTCTGTATTTGTGTGTGTGTGTATCTGTGTGTATCTGTGTCTGTATCTGTGTGTGTGTGTGTGTGTATGTGTGTATCTGTGTCTGTATCTGTGCGTGTGTGTATGTGTGTATCAATGTCTGTATCTGTGTGTGTGTGTATGTGTGTATGGGTGTATGTGTGTCTGTATTTGTGTGTGTGTGTGTGTGTGTGTGTGTATCTGTTTCTGTGTGTGTGTAAATGTGGGTTTGGGTGTATCTGTTTCTGTGTGTGTGTATCTATATCTGTAACTGTATCTGTGAGAGTGTGTGTTTATCTGTGTGTATGTGTGTATTTGTGTGTGTGTGTATCTGTGTGTATGTGTGTATTTGTGTGTGTGTGTATCTGTGTGTGTGTGTATGTTTGTGTGTTTGTTCACGTGTGAATGGCTGACTGACTGACAGCTGACATTAAAATGTTTAACAGTAAAATGTCAGAGTTTGAATATCTCTGTCCGTCCGTAGGAGGAAGAACATCAACATCATAAAATATTTCATCCACCTCAAAGTTTGAATAAAGATAATAATTGATAATAATATTTTTTTTCTCTTCATCGTTCATGAAGAAATCAGAAATTGAAAAACACAAAGTGTAAAAAATTAAGAAAAAAAGAAGAAAAGCCAAAATCAAATATTAATATTGAGATTTAGAGTTAAAATAAATACCATAACCATTCAAATCACATAAAATCAAATTTTATTAGCGCCCATTCACAACAAATGCGCAGCTGTAGCTCGGCGGGCAGAGCAGCCGTTTCCTAATTGCAGGGTAGCAGGTTCAAGCCCAAACTCGTCTACATGTCGTAGGGTTCTTGAGCAGCACCCTGAACCCAATATCCCCCCCAAACGCTTCAAAGGATCGTCCCTAAGAGGACTTGAATGTCCCTCTGGATAAATAAGTGGTACCTCCGTTACCGGGCCTGATTCGTTCCGAGACCTTGCTCGCAAACCAGAAATTCTCGTAAACCGAAACGAATTTCCCAACTCAAATGAATGGAATTCCCATTAGCAATTTTTTTGAAGAATCTTTGCTCGTAAACCGAGGAACCACTGTATCGTTTTTTTTTTAAGGAGTTTTGCACGAAGAGCAGGATTAGACCGGAATCTTTAGACCCAACAAATCCCTCCATCAGCAAACACTTGGCGACTGTGGCGAGAAAAAAACGTCCTTTTTAAACCACTTTTCAAATAACGTTATCAGGGTTTAATATTTAATTAGTTAATTACTTTCATGTTTATCGATTTGAATATTTAACAATTAGTTACATGACAATAATAAAAAAATCTGAAATTAAAGAATGAAGCATAATAAATAGAATAATAAAAGGAGAAAAGCGAATGAAAATATATTAATTCTAATAAATAACATAATATGAAAATGTGAAATAAAATCATGATCAATATCAAGAAAAATAATCAATTATTTTATTTGAATTATATATATTAATTAATTAAGTAAATTATCTTTTTAATTATTGTAAATCAAAAATGGTTGAAAAAATGTAATTAAGATATAAATACAGATTTATACAAATACTTTTTCTTCTTTTTCTTTCTTTCTTTCTTCCTTTTTTTTAATTTTTTTTTTTTTAAATAACAATTTCGTTAAAAAGCATAATTCCCTATTTCTTTTAAATATTTCATCACATCCTTACATCCCCTGGACTCAGATGATCCACTCTGAGATCTTTGGTCGTTCCTATGATGTTTTTTCTTCACATCTCCTAATTTTAAACATTTTCTACTGTAGAAGATGAAGCTCTGATTTAACTACATATAACAGGAGGAACATAAAGACCGTCTGACATCGTTAACCCAGTACATGGGAATAACGCCGTTACATAACAGAGATCCAGTCAGAGGTCGTGGTGGTTTTGTTTTAAAGGATCATTCCACCAATTCCTCATATTTGATCAGGAGTCACATGACTGTGTGATGTCATCACTAGACCAACAGTCTGCTGATGAAGTGAACATCTGGACGGTGTTTGATGTCTATGCGACTGAGAGTGTGATAACAGCTGCTACTTCACTCACACACACACACAGACACACACACACACACACACACACACACACACACACACACACTGATCCTAAGAGCTGATAATTACCTCCGTGTTCCGACCAGCCGTTGATTCTAATTAGCGGGAAACTGATCCAAAATTTGGTGTTAATGAAAGCGACGGGCCCAAACATGTTGGACCACACACCGGCGCCGTTAACACCGTCAGCTCGGGTTCATCTAACAGGAAGAACAAATCAGACAGGAGTCGACCCGTCGGACCACCAATCAGACCCTCGGGAACGCTGTAGAATTATTTTATTGTTCAACTATATTTAATTTTTAAAAAATAAACAACGTGGATGCTAATTCAGTCACAGCATCTGATGACATCATGGTCCGGTTGACGGCGTGTAAAGGGCTTACATCTCCGCTGGAGATCATGTTTGGGCTCAGTAACGGGATTAGAACATGCAGACGAGCATGTTGAGCACACGCCTCAGTCTGACAGCTGCTATAGTCTCCATTACAGCAGAGGTCAAAGGTTAAGATGAATGGATTCATCACACTAATCATCTGCTGTTATCAGAGTGTGTGTGTGTGTGTGTGTGTATGCGTGTGTGTGTGAAGCTCAGCGGGCTGTGAACATACGACCACTAGAGGACAGGACGAGACGTTTGTGGGTTTTCAAACAGAAAAAGTGGACATTAACCCTGTAAAGAGCAAAAACAACGACAATAATAAATGATAATAATAATAATAATCATTCAATCAATCAAACTTTATTTATTTAGCGCATTTAAAAAAAAGAAAATCAAATATAATTCAATGTGTTTTACAGTTATTCAAATTAAACCAAATCAGATTTGATTGAATCGCCCATTAACAACTAATGTTGTCTGAAGGTGATTTTTCCGAAAAGGACATAATAATAAAAATAAATAAGAATAATAAGAATAATAATAAGAACTAGAATAAATAAAAGCACTCATAGAGCGCAAACTGCTTCCAAAGGCCAAAACCTACATCTAAACCTAATAATAAATAATAATAATAATACATTTACCTACTTTGTTTCTTCCTCTCTTAAACAGACATTGTTATGTCATCTCCTGTTCTTCTGCAGTATAAAACATCAAAGGAACAAGGAACCAAATATTCAAGGTTTAGGAAAAATCCATTCAGATTTCTCCAGTAATGTCTGAGTTATTTCCTGCCTCTAAATCTACCGACAACTCCAACAAACTCTCTGTGTATATCTCAGGTACTCTGTGGTCGGTCGTCCCTTCACCTTCCATTTCAGTGTCTCTGTTCTGCCCAACCCAGCACCATTCAAAAGGAACTTCAAAGGAATCGAACGACTAGAGGCCTCAATAATGGAAACAGTTTCAAGAAAGCGCCTCGCCACCTTGTGACATCACTACAAAGGGTTTATGTAGTGATGTCACAAACACGGGTGAAAACAAAACCTCCGTCCTTGGAGGAAGTAAAAATTACTTAGATGACCGGCCGGTTTGAGAGTCAGCGCCTCCAAATCTGAGGCCATGGGTCTCGGTGGACTGTCCCCTTCGCGGTCGTTCGGGTTGGCGTTGACTTGCTGTCTCAAGTGAAGTAGTTTACATTTTTGGTGTCCTGTTCTTTTATGATGAGAAAACGGACCATGAGATGTTCAGGCGGTTCTGTACGACGAGTTTTAACGAAAGGCTCTCAATCTACCAGTGGATCTCCTGGCCAACCCTCACCTCCGGTCATGACCTCCGGGTAGTGACTGATAGAATGACCCAGAAATTACTGGAGAGAATTTATATTGCATATGTCCGGGGAATGTGTTAGGGGTCCCCCAGGTGATCTGGAGAGTGTTGCTGGGGAGAGGGAAATCTAGAATACCGTTTTTAGCCTAATGCCACCGTGACCCGACCCCGGAGAAAAGGAAGAAAATGGTTTGATGGATGGACGATAACACATAGTCTTTTCCTGAGAAGACTTTATTCACCACTGATAAACCAATCTGGATTATGACCCCGCCATTGTAGGATTTTTATTTTTTTCTGGATCTGATAACCTGATTCCGCCCACAGGGCCCGGCGTCACGTTAGTGTTTTATGTCACGTACTCTTACTATGATGTCATGCCCCCATTTTAAAAGCCGGAACCATTCAAAATGACGAAAACCTAAACTGGGACCTCAGTAGAACTAGTCGAGGCACCAACGGGTCAGCGTGGTCCAGTAGAATCCAGAGTCTGGAGACTATTTAATACGTATGTTTGTGATTGATGTCTCTGCCTCCAAACGTGGCTTGATTGATGAACAGACAGTGGCTGATTGACAGACATCATTAATTATTTCCGTCAACTTGTTTACCTGAAATGTGTTTCATTGTTTTGGTCAGAGATTATTTATTCTGCTTATTTATTTCACGTCCCGACAGCCACAATGGTTACAGCCGACGGAGGAGTTCTGAACGCTCAGAGGAAACAATCATAGAATAAATATTTACCTTTATTTAAACCTACAAAAACCTAACTGTTAGCTATTTTAGCCGTTAGCCGTTTGTCAGCTGTTTGTTTATTTATGTTAGCTCTGTCGCAAATTTGTTGATGATGTCATCAGAGCCAGCAGAGTGTATGTGCTGATGATGTCATCCCTAGTGTGTAACCAGCAGAGTTTAAAAGTGTTGATGATGTCATCACTCTTGTGTAACCAGCAGAGTTTAAAAGTGTTGATGATGTCATCACTCTTGTGTAACCAGGTGTGATGGCATGCATTCTAACCAGCTGAGCTATGCGTTGATGATGTCACCAAACCAACACGTGAACTCCCAGCAGAGCGAACCAGAGGCAGGAAGCTGTTCACTGATAACCTTCGGTCTATCAGCGTGACCTCTGACCTTCGACCGCCTGCTTACACCCAGCCTTATCGCTGCGGTAACCGCCGAGCATCAAGGCCCTCCACTGATCCTGGTCTTATCTTCAGACTCCTCATGTCTCCCCCTCACCTCCTCCACCCTTCTCCTCCTCCCGTCTCCCCTTTTGCCGGAGCGGAGGTCATAAATCTCCACGGCGACAGATTAAGCTTTCAATTTGTTATGTGATAAGCAGGGAACACCCGCCGCCCGCACCCGCCATTACTGCTCATATTTACGAGCAGGAAATTAGGACGCGCCGCAAATTTATCTCCGGGAAGAATGGAAGTCACACACATATACACACACACACACATCCACGCACAAACACACATGCACTCACAGTGACACACACTCCGCTGGAGTTAATCTGCTCTATGAGGTAGAAAATGTAGTCGCCGTGTGAGGAGGAATTATCCTGACAGTAATGTAGCGGCGTGGAGCGAGAGCCTGATTTACATCCTGTTAGCCGCACTGACTGTTAATCTGATCCGAGTCATTTCCACTCTCTCTCTCTCTCTGTCTCTCTCTCTCTGTCTCTCTCTCTCTTGTCTTTACTTTAGAGCAGCTGCCATCTTTAAACACTCCACTCCTTTATTCTATTATCTCACGTTCAGATTTAACCCGACAGCCTCATACAGTAAACCTTCGCCACCGCCGCTCCGTTTACTGCGAGCTCAGCTTCCTGCAGACGAGCCTCGGGCCCGAGGTTTGACTCAAAACTTAAATAGCTGACCAGAATCTCCGGGCCAAACTCACTTTTACTGATGTGAATGAGTAAGTTAATTAGAATAAATGTCTAAAATTAGATCTTGTCCTCTAGATTTTGAGTTGATTCCAAATGTTAGTTAGTTTGTTGATGACAGGATTCTATACAAATGTCTCCGATCGGAAAAATATTTATTATGTAAATATTTATCATGTAAAAATCCAACAGAAATAACACAAATCCACATTTCAGCGCACGACGGGTGGGGTGGCGAGCCTGTCAGCTGACGTGGCAGCACATTTGGAGACATATTTTGGCCTTGTACCTATTTTTTGCAATGTTTTTATTCTGCACAATTCTAAATTTTAGTATTATATTTAAGTATAGATTTCCAGTGGACGGTTGGTGTTTTCGTTGCCAAAATTAAACATGTTCTTTGTTCTATTTCAATCAATTTTGAGGCAGTAGATATCAAAGAGTTTCTGAGAGTATACTTTACTGTATTATAATATAATGATGATTCTTTATATACGTGAAAGACGCTGTTTCATGCATCCGTCTTTGATCAAACCCATTTTAATCAATAAAGTATTTATTATAAAAAACAAAAAAACAAACAAACGTAATAAATAGAATCATCACAACAGACCGTATCCTCGGCAAAATGGCGTTTGTCAGGAATCTTTACTGGGACCCTTTGTGTTTATGAAAGTACATACAGAAATGTCATTAGCTTGTTAGCCATTGGCTACACTATACTGTGTCTACTGTGTCTTTGCTATTAGCGGCATTAACTGTTAGGATAAGTCATTAATAATTAATAACACATTGCAAAGTAGGAAAATACAAATTCAGACAAACCTGTTTAAACATGGGATCCGATTGGATTTTTTTCACTGGAAACTACTGATTGGATATGGATGGAGGGCAGGGCGGCCATATTGTTTTTGGATCATGTGACCACACTTCTTTTTTTCTTTAATTAAAAGGTCAGACATTCCCACTTAACTGTTGTCTTGCATTAAGCATTTTATAGGCCTGATAATAACATTGGTTTGTGATCAATCATTCAGTTGTTGGTGAATGATTGATTGGTGGTTTTCAGTTATTGATTGGTGGTTTTTCAGTTATTGATTGGGAGGTTCTCATTGATTGATTGGTGGTTTATCAGTGATTGATCGGGGATTGATGGTCTTTGTATCAGAGGAGTCTTTCTAACACTCTGATCTCCCAGATTTTGTCTTCAGAGCAGCTGTTCGCTGTGTTTCACTGTCAGCACTTTGTCCTTCTGTGGGCTCATTAGAGACGAGCAGCAAGGAATGCTGGGTAATCAATACTGCACAGACCCTCGGGAGACCAAAAACACGGCCTGAAGGAAGAGTTGTGTCTCTTTTGTCCTTCTGTGTGTTTACTTGCTGCCGACAGACACACCGCTCCGACGCTGTGACGGACCGATCAGACGAGGCTCCGTCCGATAGAAGGGTCACATGACTGCAAACAACCAAACACGGCTGTCCTTGGACCGCTGGACATAAATATTTGTCCCTTCATTATCCTGGAACCAGCTGATCTGCTGAGGAAGTTAACGTGATCCACTGACGGTGAGGTACCGGAGTAGAAGTAAGCGAGTCCTCACGTCTTCACGTATGATGTCATACAAAGCCACCGTGAAATCACGCCAGGTGACGCAAAGATGTGAGCAGAGTTGAAAAATTTCAACTGCACTGAAAAAGGTGTGATGGCGCAATCTTGCTGTCAGAACGCGCCATCACTGGTTCCACGTTGGTTCTGCTTAGAAACCATAAGGTAACGCTGGTGATGCAAACGCAAATGTTCACATCGCCCTTCCTGCTTTGATTTACTTGTTTTTACTCCTTCAAACTCAACTGGCAACTCTCTGGTGCTCCCCTAGAGACCAGGTGGAGTGATTCATTCACTGACCTCGGTCAGGAGAATCTTGGAGAACTTGTGATGAAACGGTTCATGAGTGGTTATTGTGATCATAAAACGTCTGATGAGCTGAAATCACTCCCTCAGACGCTGCCGAATCAAATGTTCCCTATTGTTGATATTTCTATGATCCCCGATGTTCTAATGTTCCCTGATCTTTTAACCTTGGCGGGTCGTGGGTTTTACACCTGGTCATTCAGCCCTATACTCCTCCACTGCTGTCAGACGAGGAACCAGCCAATGTTCAAAGAGAGAGCAACATTTCTTTGATGTAATAAAGTGTTTAAAACAAGGTTCAATATCATCATACGACCACCATAAAACAAAAATCCAATCTTAGAAGGATTCAAGAGCATTCCTGACGGCATAGAATACATGCTGCCAACAGGCATAAGACTGAATCTGGACTTCATTCACAAAAGAACACCAGCAAACACCTACAGCCAGCAATAATCAACGGTTGTTCAAGATATTTAAAAACTAGACTCTATTAGACAAATCTGTTCCTCATCTGAAGCTGTCGAGTCTGTCCTCTTTCCTTTCTTTAAAAAATAGTCCAATATATGTCCATTATACATTTCTTTTCCATATGGCATGGAGGACGGTGCTGACAGGCTGTCAATAAGTTTGATTTGTTGAAAACTAAAGCTCAGCTGGAGCTGGAGAGACAAAATCCAGCTCCTCCTGGACACGAGACCACCTTTACCTTAAGAACACGCCCAGCCAGCTGTTGGGTCAGGACCAACTAGAATCCCCTGGCTCTGGTTGGTTAAAAATATTTGACCAAAACAAAACCAACCCGTTTAATTTAAATGCAGAGGGCTTCACTCTGGAAGCTCCTGGCCCACGCAGACGTCCCACCCAAAGACCCCGGTGGATAAATCTGATAGGATAAAACAAAGCTCACTTTAATGAGCTCACGGGGAGCAGCAGGAGAGAAACTATGGAACGAATGAATCGGATGAAACTATTGAAAAACGTTTATTCTATATGAAAATAATCATTGAATCATGATTTTTAATTTTTCTGACTATGTCTGGGCTGGCAGAGAAGACCTTTGTAGCCCTGATGGCCTGACACTGTTTTTATTAATGTTCCCTGATGTTTTACTGCTCCCTAATATTCTAATCCATGTTCCCTGACCTTTCATTGTTCCCTGTAGTTTTGATTTCCCCTGATGTTCCATTGTTCCCTGATTATGTCTATGGTCCAGGTTCTTCCTGAAGTTCTTCCTCAAGTGTAACCAGAACTGCCTGAAGAATGCTGGAAACCCGCGGGACATGAGGAGGTTCCAGGTAACACACACACACACACACACACACATACACACACACACACATACACACACACACACTCAATCTAATACACACACACACAAACCGACACACACACACAGATAAATTCATTTCCCCAAAGGGCAGGATGTGGCTTCTGTACCCATGATGCATTGCAGTGGAGAGGCCTCAGGATTATTGCTTTGCAGATGTGGAATGAGAGGTCAGCAGGAAGCCGTCTGTCCTTTTCCCGTTTGTCCTCCATCCTTTAATAAACGGCTCAAAATCATTCCACTCTATTTACATTTATGTCCGAATGATTTCCCATAATCCTTCAGTGCATGCAACAGTGTAAACAAAACCTTTAAAAAGAGCCATTTAAATGTTGGTGCCGTCAACGTTTTGTTCCAGAACTGTAAAAAGCGTTCGGTGAAGTTAAACAGAACCGATCCCATCGAAGGTCGGTGATCAGTCATAATACGCCGATGACACTCTTATGTCTTCAATAACACTAATTTGAATCAATTATGTATTTATTAAAAATGAATAGAATAAATAAAAACAAACATATTTGTAGAGTCATCATAAGAACATGTTTACATCTGAGCTCCCCCTGGTGATGAAAACGGCGTTCCTCAGGGTTCTGGACCGCAACCCTTTGTGTTTCTGAAGGCATGTTGTAAAAACTTCATTAGCTCTTAGCCATTAGCTGCCTTAGCTGTTAGCGCCAGTAGATTTAATGATGAGTTTGTGTCACTCTGGATAATAGAAAGGGCCAAAATGTACACAGGTCAAAGGTCAACGCTAAATAAAGGCGTTCAGTCTTGAGGAAAGTTTTGAGTCCGGGAGACAGACTCAACAAGAGGGTCAGTCCAGATGAGGGGTTGCCGACCCGCTGATCCCAATCTTGTTGGTCTTCGTAGGGGTTCAGGGTTGATTCCAAAGCTTTTTGGAAAATAATAAATGTAAACATGTATATTTAAACAAAACATTATTTCAGCCTTTTAGATGAAGGAGTCATTCTCATATATATATTATTTTTTTTCAAACTTGACCATCTAGAGAAAGTAAAAGTCAGGGTCAGGGTTGTGCAGATGAACCTACTCAATGATCGTTTCCGGTGCCGCCGTCTCCCCTGTGGAGGAGAACCCAGGCAGGAAGGAGGACGGGGCTTCTGGAGCTCAGATGGCCCCCTCACCTCTCCTCCTCCTCACCAAATGCAACATAATCCATATCAACCTGGAGGCCTCTCTTCTGGAATTGTCACCCCCTATGTGGTGCATAGTGTGGAGCGCCCCCCCCGCGCCCAACCTGAACGGCAACGCAACTTCAGTCGAAAGCCTCTGCCCACGCTTTCACGGCTGCAGCCGCTCCATCACCCTCGGCCGAACGGCCGGCCCTGAACCGCCTGGAGAACCGGCTGATATCACGGCTTCACACTGACTCTGAAGGTTTGCTTGATTTGGCATGGAACACTGAGCAGTTCTTCATCTCCCATACCAGTTCACACTGGGCTCCACAAAGACCAAATTGTCAGAAGAGTCCAATGACAAAAGGAACACAACAAGAACTCTGAGCCTGTGATCCTGGCTTAATCCTGGTTAAGTCAGGTGAACCCTCCAGTCGCCGTGGCGACAGCAAGGTGAAGGATGTGCTGGTTAGTCACCGTGGCGACAGAGAGGACGCGACCTTCTGCCCCATCTCCATGGATCAGTGGCAACAACATCGCCACGGCAACCAGCCACAGATGATAAATGACCAGAGCCGTGTGGCCGTCAGAGTCCAGAGAGAGGCTGTGACATCACAGAAGGGGCGGAGCTTGGGTGTAACAAACATGGTCCTGTGTACGCCAACTAATATTTCATATTCAAATACTTTTACATTTTAATCTTCCTACAAAATTTTTCATGCAATGAACCAAAACAATCATGTAAACATAAATACATACTTAATATTATAACATATAATACAATTTATAAAACAAAACTTCTCAACTGAACCTGACGGATGAGAATTTGTTTTGATGGCTCGTTTGTTGTTTGTAAATAAAGTTTTTTGTGTTTGCAGGTGGTGGTGTCTACGACAGTCAACGTGGACGGCCATGTCCTCGCCGTCTCCGATAACATGTTCGTGCACAACAACTCCAAACATGGCCGCCGCGCCCGGAGACTGGACCCGTCTGAAGGTACAGAGGTTTTCCCTCACAGCCGGCCCGTAGCTGGAGGTCCTCCTCCTCCAATGTCCTCCAAAGTCTCCTAAAGTCCATTAAAGTCTTCCGAAACCCTCTTAAGTCTTCTGAAATCTGCTGTGATGAAAATCCAGAAATACTGAGCACCTTTAAAAAACACAAAGGGATGCGGTGCACAACCCTGAGTAACTCCAGAGGGAGTTCTTTGGATAAGCTCGCACCTTTCTTTTTGTGAGGACATCACTCTATAGTTTCATATTCTGGGAATTTCCGATCTCCGTTGAAAGGTTCTGATCCTCTGGTTCTACAGTGGAATGGCCCGGTAGGGTGTCAGTAGAGACAGGAATCTGAGAGCCTCGGCTTTGGTCCAGAACAGCCGTAAAAATGTGACTCCAGAAAGAGGAGGGAGGGTCGAGACCCCAGAGGACTGGTCCTCTTGGTCCTCAAAGGTCGACGCTGTCAGGACACCGTCCAACCGACCAGCACCACAAATCCACAGGTCAGAGTTCACCGAGATTTGAACCTCTGAGTTTAGTCCGACTGTAGCTGATCTGAAGTCAGGCATTAAACCAGAGACCCTGAAATGCCGGAGCGCGGCGCAGAGAGGGGAATGTAATTTGGTCTTTGAAGAGAAACCCCCCAGTGACTTGTGGGGAGGAAGACCAGACGCCTCGCTGTCCCTGGAGAGGACAGTCCATGCGTGTGTGTGTACATTCATGTGTGTGTATGTGTCTTATTCGCAGGGCCGTTCAACCTTTTTAATTGCCCTCCTAATTAAAGACGGTAACCATGGAAACCCCTCCCCATAAGAGCGCCACAGAGTCCCGTGGGTTTGGACCCTCTCTCTCTCATTTTCCTGTTTCTGCCCGCTGCTCCTGCCGGAGTGGCGCTCCCCTCGTCTCCTCAGCAGATTAATAGAGTTAGCGTCTGTAAAGACACAGACTCAGTCAGTGGGTCTACCGGGACCAGCTACACAACAGAACCAGGACGGTAAAATGTCCAGAATCAGATCCATACTGTGAGGACCACGGAGAACAGAAAAGCTTCTGGTCTGTTTCTCTCCTTAGAACCACACGGAACCCCTATAAGAATATTCAGTGATTCTGTTAAAGACCAGCTTTCCTTAAAGATAAATAATTACCCGTTTGAGGTGCAGACGTCGTCCCGGACTCCATCTTGGTTTAGGTCTTACACTGAAATCACCTATTTGGACCTGGTGCCTACTAATTTTGCTTTGAAACGAGATATGGGTCTAAACTGTATGATTTGGTTCTGGACCAGTGACTAAACTTTTCCGATTCAGTTCTGGGCCCAGTAATGATCCGTCTTAACATCAGTTTTTGACTCGAGAACAGAGCACTGACTCGGGTCTCTTGACTCCACTGTCACCTAACGTGAGGTTCTCATGTCCTCTCTCCTGACCCTCGACCCACCTCCCTCCACCGGCCACACCTCTTCCTCCCTTGACTTCAGACTCACCCATCTTAACTCTGGTCTCACCGTTATTCATCGTGGAATCACCTCTTTTAGAAATGGTCTGAACCCATCTTGACCCTAGACTTACTTCCACTGATCCTTGATTCACCTTTCCTGATTCTGGATTGAACCAGTACTTAATCTAGACCCAACAATCTCGACCCCAGACTCCCTTTTTGGACCAAGAATCAACTTCCCTCTAGACCCAACCTATCTTGAGTCTAGTAACACTTTCCCTCACCTTGGACTCACTGCTCCACGTCTAGACTATGATTTAGACTAACCCACCTTGACTCCGGTCTTCTTGGTCCTAGAATCAACTTTCCTGAATCGGGTCACACATCTTTAGTCGATTCTCTGGATCCACCTTTGTAGTCCCTGGACTCACTACCCACTTGTCATCTCCTGGAACTCACCCATCTTAGTTCTGGATCTGACCAGAACCAACATAGAAGGATAAAGGATCTGATCTTTAAAGTCCGATGTCACACAGTCATCGTCTCTGGTTCTGAGACAAAAAACTGTAACAGAACAGTAAAGAATAGAGAACAGGTGCTGATATGTCATCTCACACACACACGTACACACACACACACGTACACACACACACACACACACACACACACACACACACACACACACACGCAAACTACTTTCATTTCACTTTATAATTAATCTTCGGTCGTTCTTGAAAGGAGAGAGAAAGTCGTCATTACCAACGGAGTTGTGTGAAGCTAAAGCGGATAAAAGCCACGACCCAATTAAATCAGTGTGTGTGTGTGTGTGTGACCTTCAGTCACTCTACATCAGCGTGGAAACATGATTTTCATCCTGTGTGTGGCGGGGTCCTAGGATTAATGTTCTTTTTTATGTAGTTGCTTTTATTTTGATCGTTCTAAAATAACACGATTATTACACTTAAAGTAAAATAGAATCTAAAAAAGTATAGACTTATTCCAAACAAAAATATGACATATGTCCAACGTGAGTATAAAGTAATCAGGGTTTTTGAGGTTACTAGACTGCTCTAGTACTGGAACCTACTTTGAGAAACAAACAACTTCAGTCCAACTTAATATCAGAATCATCCATGTTAAAATCTTAAACTCTTAAAGTTTTTAATGTTCAACAAAACGCAGTTCAGGGCATAAACCTCCGTACCCACAACTACTTCCTGTTCTCTCCACTTACAGTCCACCTTAGAAGATCATTTAGAAGAATAAAGGTCCTGTTTGAAAAGAACTTAAGCTCCTAAAATAGATCCCTGTGGGACTCCACGGGTACCTGTTATTGTGATCAATCTATCAGCATCGTCCTTGTAAGCTTTTAGAATTCTATCGATCTGGACGTCACTGGAAACTTTAGACTTTCCTCTTCCTGACACTCACCAGATCATGTGACTCCCCGCGACCTATAGGACGCCACGAAGAGAACTCACTATCCTCGATTGTGGATGGATAGTTGTGTATAACAAATGTTTGATTGAAAAGTTTGTCTGAAGACGGATGTATATAATAGTGTCACCTAGATCAGCCACGCATTCAGAGCAAATTTGCGGAAGTGCATTCAGAAAAATAAAAGTTATGTAGGGAAAAAACTGAAGGTGTTAGAGTCGACCCCCGCTGTGGAATGTTTCTGCCATGTTTCTACTCAAACGTTTGTTGTAAATTTGGTTTGAACAGGGCTGGAATCTAAAGACGCTCCTCGCCTTGTCCTTACTCTGACGAGGTCATGTGACTCCAAGGAACTTATAGGACTCAAATAAAGATCTCGAGCTGCTCGTCACCCGGCTCCTGAGACTCAGATTATTTTCCTTTGTATTTCCTTATATATAAAATATCTGATTACTTGAAATAAGTCTTGATTGAGAACAGATGAATGGAGCAGCGTCATCTGCATAGAATCAAACCTTTAATTTATGGAAGTTCTCAGGTTTCTTTTTATGTGATGTTTCACTGGTGGGTTCTCACCTCCCCCCTAAAAGGATGGTATGAAACGTGATTATTAGACATTTTTGATATATTTGTAGTACAGATATAGACATAAAAGTAGTTCTCACAAAAACAATAACAATCTGTCTTCCTGTCCCTCTGCTGTCTCTCGTCCAGCAGCCACGCCCTGCATCAAAGCCATCAGTCCCAGCGAGGGCTGGACGACGGGGGGCGCCACCGTCATCCTTATCGGAGACAACTTCTTCGACGGACTGCAAGTGGTCTTCGGGACCATGCTGGTCTGGAGTGAGGTAACGCTAACTTGTTCCATACCCAGTACCTCCAACCTCCTCTCACAACTTCATCATCATCATCATCATCCTAACCCGTGTGTCCTTCTCCAGCTGATCACGCCACACGCTATCCGGGTCCAGACACCTCCTCGCCACATTCCAGGGGTAGTCGAAGTCACGCTGTCCTACAAGTCCAAACAGTTCTGTAAAGGAGCGCCAGGACGTTTTGTTTACACAGGTAACAGACTCAGACTGGTCAGAGGGGCGTTGTGGTTCCTCCCTGTGGGGTAATTGGCTTCCAAAAATGAGGTTAAAAACACCTCATGCTAATTTTAACATTAATGAATAAATGAATTGTTGTTACTTCTGCATTGAAGTAACAACAACATAAAGTTGTCAAAAATATTCCACAACAAAAATCTAACTTTTCAACTGTTTTAGATTTTGCTGATGTATATACATTTTTTCATCTACATTTAATCAAACGTTTAGAACAGATCTGTGGAAGATCAATAAGAAAAAAATAAAGTTATATGGGGAAAAAGGAGAGGTCCCTAGAGTAGATCCCTGTGGTACACCCTTTTCTGACATTAGGGTGTTTTTTTGTGATTTTTGTCATATATGTTGAAGAAACCTGGTTTTAATTGAAATCATGTGACTCACAGTTAACTTTAATGTTTAGTATCGTTTGGATATTATTTCCTTTTAACTCTTATTCCACTGTGGAGCAAATCAAATATCCCAAACATATTAGTCATCGTAAATAATTCACAACACATCAGGCCGATTTATCCGCCGTCGTTTTTACAGTTCTGTTTCCGTGGGGCTTTTAGCCTGATGATGATTTGGTGGTCACATCTGACGAGGGGGCGTGTCCTAACATTTTTCACAGGAAGTAAATGTTGCCCTTTTACCTTCATAGTTCAATAAGAGACTCTGGAATCTGGTTTAGAAAGTTCAGAAAGTTTCAGGCCCCAAAACGTCTTTACTGTGAGAACATGTGGCAAAACTGTAAAACACTGATCTGTAAAAGATGAAGAACGTCAAGAAAGTGCAGGAGTTTTATCCCAAACATTAGATTACATCATTTAATAATTCAGATTATTACAGTAATCAGATTACTCGGGATAAATACTAAGTTTAAAATGACTTATAAGAACTTTAACCTCAAACAAACGAGTGAGTTTTGGCTTTAATTTAATTTTATTTATTTACCCTCTGTTTGTGTTATATCCTTTTATTTTTAAAGCTAATATTTTATTATTATATTTATATATTTCACAAAGTTTGACCATGATGTTTCCCCTTGATTTCTTCATCGTCTTTTGTTGTATTTAAGTGGTTTTAATTTTCTCTCATCTTCTACATCTTATTTATCATCGTCTTTGTTCATCTGTGTTTTATTTATTTATAATGAATAAAAGATAAAGTGAATATTATAAATAATGAATCATGTCTTACTAATGTGTTATTTATTTTTGTCATGTCTTTTTTTGGTCTTATTTTTGTATAATTTATTTCATCTTTGGTCTGTAAAACATATTTTTAAAAAGCTTATTATCATTATTATTATTATTACTATTATTATTATCATTATTATTATTATTATTATCATTTATTATTCATTATCATTCATAATAAATTCCTACAGATGGAGGCTTTTTTAGGAAACAGGAAGTGCCGCTCTGATTGGTTGAGCTGTGACGGGCAGATTTTGCAGCATTAAACCATAAAAAGGGATTTGGCCACGCCCCCATTTAAGTTTTAAGTTCTACACAAGAGAGACATGTGATTAGCTTCTTGATGAGAAAGCGGCTAACACAAAACTAGCCTCCTCTTCCACAATCAAAAATGGCCGCCATCCGTCATCGTGCTGTCATCTCTGGTCGTTGACGTCGTCCTTGTGTAACTCCTCCTCTCCAGACGCTGCAGCTTTCTTCACGCCGCCGCCATCACAGTAATTACACACATCTCAATCCCATTAACCTCTAACGTAGATCCCAAACAACCCTTAAACCGCGCCGCGTACGCGGTCACAATCCCATCAGTGTGATGTCATCAGTCACATGACCCTGAGGTCCACGCAGCAGCTGCCGTCACACCTCAGTGGTTCGGTGCAGCTCGTCTGACTCACCTCCACCCTGAACTACCACAGGTGCAAACGCACTGCAACTTAAGAAAACAGGGGCAAATAGAGAAAACATCTTCATCAACACACCAAGACGAGGGAAGCTTTGGGTACCGCGCAGAACCCACAGCTAAGACAGAATAGTTTTTACATCCCAAGTTGTGATCACTGTGTGCACGTTGCCATGGCGACACCTGAAGGCAGAATGTGCGGTGGCAGTAAAGAGTTTTCTTTTGAAATTATAACATACACCATTAGCTAACGACATGGAGAAATATTCTGCCAAACTTCTTCAAATATCTAAAACTCACCCGCTGGTGCTTCAGAAGGTTCTAAGAACTGCTGATGTCAACAGAATCAGAGGATTGTTAGAAGGAATCAGCCGATATTTGTAGAATACTAGACTGAAATAGTAGATAAATGAAGAATATTAGTATTAAATAGTAGATAAATGAAGAATATTACAATTAAATAGTAGATAAATATAGAATACTAGAATGAAATAGTAAATAAATGTAGAATATTGGAATAAAATAGTGGATAAATGTGGAGAAAATAATGAAACTGTAGAAAAATGTAGAATATTGAAATAAAATAGTAAATAAATGTAGAATATTAGAATGAAACAGTATATACATGTAGCATATTAGAATTAGATAGTAAATAAATGTAGAATACTAGAATTTAATAGTAGATAAGTGTAGAATATTAGAATTAAATCGAATAAATGTGGAATATTAGATAAAAATATTGGTTAAATATCCAATATAAGAATGAAATATTAATGTAGAATACTAGAATATTAGAATGAAATTGAGGACAACTGTAGAATATTAGAAATAATAGTAGATAAATGTGAAATATTCTCTAACTCTACTTCCAGCACATGTTAGAGGGACTTTGGATCGCTCTTCTCGGCGTCTTACACGTCACCATGTGTCTCATGAGTCAGATCTGATGTGGACGAGGAGAATCTAAGGATTCAAGTGTCGTTTAAAACACATGATATTAACAGAAACACATATTAACAGAAACACATGATATTAACAGAAACACATGATATTAACAGAAACACATGATATTAACAGAAACACATGATATTAACAGAAACACATATTAACAGAAACACATATTAACAGAAACACATGATATTAACAGAAACACATGATATTACAGAAACACATATTAACAGAAACCCAGCAGGAGGCCTGAAAGGGGAGTCCCACAAGGATGTTATTCAGGACGGCGGCTGTTTTTATTACAAAACTCTTTATTTTTCAAACTTTCATCTACATTTGTTCTAATTGGGTTTTGGGTTTTTTTTTCTTCAAATGTATATATAAATTAAAAATATACATTTTAGCATGTTTACAACATGATACAGCGATGTGGTGTTAAATATGCCGATGACACTGTTACATAAATCTGTCTTCTATCTGGAGATGATCCACTCGTCCACTCACAACCGATGACGAGCCTTTGACCCCACTCATACAACTCAGCTCTGACTCAGCACTGTTTTCTCCCACTACACTTGAACACGTCACAGGGGGAAGATCACAGTGTGATTTGTACTGGCTGAGAAGAAATCCATCTTCTCACGTTTACCCTGAAGGATTCTGTTAAGGTTCTGACAGACTGTTGGTTGGACCCAAGAGCCCAACTCAGACTCAGGAGAAGGTTTAAGAAGTTTATTACTTCCTGTTGCTGGAAAAAGGCGGTGAGGCTTCAGGCTCAGGTTGGTCATCAGAGCAGGGACAAACTTGAGGAGCAACAGGCGAGGAAGGCATGTCAAAAAGAAAATTACAATAGGGAACAGATATGGTCTAATTGGGAACACATATGATCCAATACGGAACTGATATGATCCTATAGGGAACTGATATGATCCTATAGGGAACTGATATGATCCTAGAGGGAACTAATACAATCCAATAGGGACAGATATGGGCCAATAGGGAACACATATGATACAATAGGGAACTAATATGATCCTATAGGGAACTGATATGACCCTATAGGGAATTGATATGATCCTATAGGGAACCGATATGATCCTATAGGGATCCGATATGATCCTATAGGGAACAGATATGATCCTATAGGGAACTGATATGATGCTCCAGGAAAAAGGTTATGATCCTATAAGGAACACATATAATCTAATAGGGAACACATACTCTATGATAATATCGAGAACTGATATGATCCTTAAGGGAACCAATCTGATCCAGTAGAGAACTGATGTGGTCCTATAGGGAACAAATATGATCCAGTGCTTTTTCTTTTTGTCTGAGTTAACTTCAAGTAGATCAGTCTAGTAGGTTTCAGCTTCGCCCCTCGACAGTAAAACCAGTCGTAGGAAATCCGAGTCTTTGATCTTCTGTCTCTTTCGTCTGACGTTATTAACTCTCCTGACGTGACGGAGGCGCCCGTTAACGTAGTGAGGAGTCTCCCACAGCCACTGACAGGAACCTCTGATCAGTGTCATGTCGGATCAATACCAGCAGATCACAGCTCCATTAGAGACAACAAGCTGCCAGCAGATCGGCATTCTGGGTAACAGCAACCAGCCGCCAGGACAGCTGGAGGTTATTGATCAGATGGTTCCAGACTCTGGAGTCTGATTAAAGGTTCATCACGGACCATTAACCAGTCAGATCCTTCAGACTGAGAGGAGAACGTTACCTTCTAGAACCTCAGATGACATCATAGTTAAAAAAAAGATTCATAAGTAAACATGATGTCAATAAATCTCTGTCATATTTAATCAGATTCTAAACCTCACAGACACAAAGATCTCCTCAGGGAACGATCCAAACATGAGGTCACCTTCTGGACCGTTAGGCTCCAAAGGTTCTCTTGAGATCTAGCTGGTCCTCTGGACATTCCAAACCGGACCAATCGGTCTCTGTGACTCCTGCAGGCACTGTGGGTGATTCCTCCTCCCAATATCCAGGAGGGCAAACATGCAGCGGCCTCCTTCTGGCTACCCCTTACATAGCATTAGCGTTGATAGCATAACTGAGCTCAAATCAGTTATCTTCTTCTCTCCCCAACCAACTGCATGTCCTTTCTCAGCATGTCCAGAAACCTCGTCTTTCGTCTTCCCCTTCTTCTCCTGCGTGGCATCTCCATCTCCAGCATCCTTCTTCTTCTTCACGTGTCCAAACCATCTCAATCTGGCCTCTCTGACTTTGTCTCCAAGACGTCTAGCCTGGGCCGTCCCTCTGATGTCCTCCTTTCTAGTCCTGTCAATCCTCCTCACTCCCAGAGAACATCTGAACATCTTCATCTTCTTCTTCTGCCTCCCGTCCTCCGGTCAGGACAACCGTCTCTAAACCATCCAGCAGAGATGCCCTCACCACCATCTTGGAAACCTCAAATTCACTCCTGCTGCCCCACTTCTGTCACTGATAACTATTAACACTCTTTGCATCCAACTCCACCATGCCTGCTCTGGCCTCTCCACCTCTTTTCCACACTAACCGTTGCTCTGAACAGTTGACCCCAAGTACTTAAACTCCTGCACCTTCTCCACCTCCATTCCTTCATCCTCACCGTTCCACCTACCCCTCTTTCATTCACACACATGTATTCTGTCTCGATGCCACTGACGTTCATTCCTCTTCTCTCCAGTGCATACCTCCACCTCTCCAGGTTTTCCTCCACCTGCTCTCGTTACAGAAGACTATGTCATCCACAAACATCAAAGTCCTTGGAGACTCCTGCATGACCTCATCAGTCAGCCTGTCCATCACCATAGCAAACAAGAAGGAGCTCAGAGCCGATCCTTGGTGCAGTCCCACCTCCACCTTGAACCCCTCTGTCGTACGCTTTCTCTAAATTCACAAAGACACAATGCAACTCCTTCTGGGCTTCTTCTACTTTTCCTTCAGCACTCTCAAAGCAAACATCTCATCTGTAGTGTTCTTTCTTGGAATGAAACCAAACTACTGCTCACAGATGTTCACCTCTTTTCTTTAACTAGCTTCGTCTACTCAGATAACTTCAGTAACGAGAGCTGAAATTAGCTTACATGGTTTCCAACTGTTTCCGCTCCACCCAGACATCACTCACCCTCTATAGGGTCCTCAGACTCCACCCCTCCAATGTAGCGGGTGAAACCGGGGACTGGTGAACGCGACCCACCTCCGTCAGTCCAGCACAAGAAATGAAGCTCCTGCAGATGCTGTCACATGACCAGAATATACAGACGAGTGTTGTCTTGTCTCTGTCATGACGAGAATTTGGTAGATGAACATTTTCCATAGCTTTTATTACTAAATATAACACCGATGTGGGGGTGGCCTAAAGTCTACGGTCTGAACCTTTAAGGGTTGAAACAAAGACGAACACAACAAACTGACAAACAGTCAACAAGGTCACACACAGCAGACTGCTGGTTCTGCCCGCTGAGCCCTGAAGGACTGCACACACACTCAGACACTTACACACACACACACACACACACACACACGCACACACACTGTGTTTGTGATGTATAGGGGAGCCTAAAGCTTGTTAAACGCAGCTCAACCACGACGGGATTATGATTCATGCTCTTCACACACACTCCGTCTGAGCCGTGCTGCCTTCACTGACGTTCAGATTTATCGCCGCCCGACCGCTTTAGAGAGTAAATGATGTGAGAGGAAAGGAGAAGAAGTAAGCTTAGCTAAACGGCAATGGACGCCGTGTTTCTGTGATGTCACAGCGACCTTAAGGACGCCGAAAAAGAGAGCGCAACACGCAGGTCATCTCTCACAGGACTGGTGTGAGACCCATACCCATACATGATAGAACCCATGTATGGGTATGGGTTCTGTCCAGAACCAGTTAAATGTTCTGAACACATCTGATCGTCTTAAATGTCATCAAAATTAACATCCATGTTTTCTCCTCAGCTCTAAACGAGCCCACCATCGACTATGGCTTCCAGAGGTTGCAAAAGGTCATCCCTCGCCACCCAGGAGACCCCGAGAGACTACCCAAGGTACCACACACACACACACACACACACACACACACACACACACACACACACACACACACAATTGTTTTGTCCAAACAGTCTCTGATGGCTGTTTTTTCCCATCAGTCTCTGGTTCTGGTTGGCTGATCAGGGTCCTGATAACCATCAGCTGATTCTACTGTTTACCTACGTCTCAGTGTTTACCTTACGCTCGCCAGACGCTCGCCACAGACCTCAACCTTATACACATTAACCTTTTTTACTTCCAAGCAGTGTTTCCTCCTCCTTTGAACAGAAGCTTGAGGTTTTTTTGGTCCGGTCTGGTGTAGGTCCGGTTCCCTGGTTTGATTGGTTGAGGGTGAATATTCATGATGAATTGGTTCCCCATCCAAACACTATGACATCATGTGACATCATGTGACATCATGGCCATCTCTCTCGCAGTGCGGAGTCAAAGCAGGAAGTTAGAGCTCAAGGTTATGTGATCAAATCTCACGCATACCTGCAGTTTTCAGGTGTCCACATTGGATCTGAACCGGAATAGGGCTGTTTCTGGATCTAAATGTCGACCTGGGCCTTGTGTTGGACCTGGATCAATCTAAGACTTGCACCTGAATTTTTTTTTCTTGTGTTGCATCACCTCTTGTACCTGTTCATGGCTTCAGTTCTAGTCCCGCCCACTCCAGTGTTAAGAACACCTTGATAAGAAACTGACCTGTCACAGAGCTGCGCTGTGACGTCACACAAAAGAGCTGCTATTTTAATCTTTTATAGGGTCCAATTTCAGCCATGATCATGTGATCAAACTGGACGTTTTTAACGTGAGGTCACAACTTTTTGATCTTTTTTTTAGCAACAAAAACAGGAAATATTCATCTATGCGACGGGATAAGTTTTAGATGTGTACGTTGGAATATGGAACCAGGTGACAGGTGTCGTCCCAGTCTGTCAGATCAAAATATTAGAAACAATCAAACCTAGATGACAAAGGCCTCTAGCCCCGCCTACTTCAGGTTTAAAAATTCCTTACTGACCAATCGCAGAGCTGCGCTGTAACGTCACGTGTTCTTAGAGCTCAAATTGAAATATATGTATATGGAAGATAAACAAACGTCGCGATAGGAAGGAGTGGAGTTGGGGTGACTGTTGACCTCTGACCTTCTTCATGGGTTCGGATCAGAGAACCTGGTCTAGAGTCCACAAAGAAAACAGCAAACAGAAACAGCAAAGAGGAAATATAAGGAAAACACAAACACACACTCACACACAGAGTTTTATTCAATCATCTCATCTGTGCGTGTGTGTGTGTGCGTTTGTGTGTCTGTGTGTGTCTGTGTGTGTGTTTAAAGCCCATTCGCAAACAGGGAGGTTGAAACAGTCAAATCAGGTAATCAGTGAGTGCAGCCATGTGGCAAGAAAGGAGATTGGACACACACTCAAACACTCACTCTCACACACTCACACACACACACGCGGTTATCAGTGTGTTTTTTATCAGATGCATGAAGGGAACAGCATCTGTGGTAATTTTGGCGACATCATGTTTCTCTCTGTCGTCCATGATGGCGGCGGCGATAAAGATTAGAATGGTGAAGCTGTCGGTGATCAGATCAGATCAACAGCTGATTGGTTGCTGGATCCAGAACTCTTAGAGTTGTGGAGATGACTAGTCTGTGTGGACCCTTCGTGGATGATGTCATCATGTTTCTGCCAGATGACTTCCTGTTGTTCTATTCTCTCAGACACACACAAACTTGGCTTCCAGAATTCGACGAGGAAGAACCGTCATGAACCTCAGGTCTCCTCATGGAGCAGTCTCAGTTCAGCAGATGGAGGTTTTAAAACTCTCCACCCGCCTAACCCTGGGTTAAAAGTCTAACGTCAGCTTTCACACATCGTTGTGTCAATTCTCCTTCAGGGCAAAAACAGATTGAATATAAACAAACATGTCAGCCAATTTCAAAACAAAACAAAGTTCATGTTTACAGTTTGATGATGACATCACTTCCAGGGGAAGTGTAAAAATGTCACTCTTACAACAAACACTTTGTTACTTAATCGCGTGATTAAGGATAGAGACGGAAATGTTCTACCTAGTGAGGAGAGTGTGAGGAAGAAATTCAGGAAGTTCAAAAGATTAGTAAGGATGCGTTCAGCAGATTTGAGGGAAATGAAGAATGGAAGGGCCGTTTGTCCTGATGACATACCAGTGGAGGTGTGGAGGTATGGAGGTGTGGAGGTATGTAGGTATGGAGATGTGGACAAACGTTTCATATGTACAATTTCTATGAAGCTCCATCTGAATGATGACGTCATTATTTAGTCCAATTTGGCCCTAATATCTAATTTATACTTCATTTATCTCCTCTTTTATGCATAAAATATTCTACTAATTTTGTTGGCTGACAAATACATTTAAACAAGATTTCGTCCACATTACAGAAAGTGAGTCTTTACAAGGGATCTGAAGACTTTACGCATGAGTGTGTGTACATATATATATATATATATATATATATATATATATATATATAATAACACAACATAAGCACAACTTCAAGCCCTCATTTTGAGAAATCAAAAAATCAAAGAAAAAAATTTCAACCATGTGGCTGTATTTGGAATTTTTAACATTCTTTTAGGAATTGAACCTGTTCTTTTTATGTGCCATTATCTTTAGAAATGTTTAAGGGACAACAAGATATATATTGAATGCGATCTGATGAGGTGTGAACCAAGCGTATCTGGTCCACTTCTAATGACCCCCCTCAGGACAGCTGTCGTCTGAAGTGGACTGGGGGGCGGGACAAGACCGACAGACTGATCAGACATCATTTATCATTCATTTATTGACTCTTACTGTGATAAGTCATCGTGTGGAGTTCACTTCCTGCTGCTGAAGCTTAACCTGATGGATCAGTGTGTGTATGTGTGTGTGTGTGTGTGTGTGTGTGTGTGTGTGTGCGTGCGTGTGCGTGTGTGTGTGTGTTTCTGGGCTTAGAAGAATAATTGGTTCCCTCCTCAGTGATGACATCCCAACCTCCAGCTCTATCGCCGCCGTAACCTTGTTAGAGTGTGTGTGTGTGTGTGTGTGTACATGTATGTGTGTGTGTGTGAAAGAGGTGCTTGTCGGCGAACAATGAAACACTCGTAGTAATAAGGCTTCATTTGTCACCATAAACACAGCAGAGTGTGTGTGAATAAATCTCGCGCTGACACACTCCTGAGCGCCGCCGCTCTTCATAAACCAGCAGATCAGAGACGACACAAACCGCAGAGCGTCTGATGAAGACTCACCGATAAATCTACATGTCAGTAGATCAAATATTAATGAAATAAAAAATGTGAACGGGACGAACATGAAAACAGAAATTAAATGGAAGACAGGAAGTGACTGACTCTGAGGTTTTGGGGAAGCAACAACAAATTGTTGCAAAAATTGGTGGATGATTTTATCTCTTTTGTGTTTTATGTAGTTTAAAAATTTAGAAAATGGAGTTTGATTAAAGACAGAAGAAGTTTCTGTCTGAATTTAAACCAACGATTAGGACAAATTTGTGGAAGAACCTTTGGAAAATTAAAAGAGGTGTAATCGGAAAGGGTGTAAGCCTTAAAGTAGGTCCATGTGGAACGCCATATTCATCGACAGTGATGATGTTTTTGTAACATTTCTATTCAATTATTTACAATAAAATGTCATAAAAATGTGGCTTAAATATCTCTAGAATCTGTAGACTCCCCTCAGGCTCATCCTTCCTCACCTCAACCGGATCCGCTCGGATGAAAATTCTGAAACTGAAAGTATAACCCTTTCAAGCGCACAGGAAGCCAGTACAGAGCCCTGAGGAACTCCATGTTTCACCTCCATTTATATGCTGGTGCATTTTATTGGTATTTAAAATGATTTATTCTTAAATTTTGAGATGTAGGAGTTAGTTGGATTGAAAACAGAAGTAAATAACAGCGTTTTCCGCATACAAACAAACAGATTACAACAAAGATGTTGAGGATTGTTAAAAAAAAAAGAAAAAAAGTGAAGGTTTGAAAGGAAACGGCAAAAAGACAAAAAATAAGAAAGAAAAATTTAACGTTCTTTCTAAAAATGTCAACATGTTCAAATAATAAATCTATAGACTTAATTAGATTGGAGAAAGAAATAAAATGTTTTTTTTCTGCATGGAGCCGAATAACTATGACAAAATATTAAAAAAATCGAATTAAGAAAAATAAAAATCAACACACAAAAGTCAACTTTGTTGTTTATCTCTCCAAATTTACATTATTACAGACGGTAGATGTGAAACAATACAGATATATCAGTGATGTAGAATAGAATAGCATAGAATAGAATAGAATAGAATAGAATAGGACAAACTTTGATAATCCTGAGAGGGAAATCCAACTTTTATAAAGTGACAGCAGTAGGTACAAAAATTATACAGTTAAAGATAAATATATGAATCTGGGGAAAGAGTCCATTTTCATATATAAGTTATAAGTTAAAATAGTCCAGTCTCTTATGATACTATTTAATGAATTGACTGGAAAAACTTGTTTGATTGAAGACTCCCAAGAAGAATTTTTACGCAGTACATTTACAAGTAATCAGAATACTTTGTGTCAAATAATCTCCACCTACTTTATTTTAGGACAGATGGAGCCTCGATTTACGATCTATAGATAAAACAGTGAAAAACGTCAAATCAAACAAAACAGGGTTAAACTCGTGTTTAATAGGTTAGCTGCTCGCATTAGCATCAGGGGCTTAAGGGGCTGACGATGGATTAAAGTGACGTTTTCAATGTTTTTACACATGATAAATATTAACTAACATCTTTAGGTGTTTTAGAAAGGAGTTAAATTAAAATGTATTTTATTTTTTTTACGATGCTATTTTACGTTGATGTTTATTTCCCTCAGAAAAAACAAAGTTCACGGATGCCCCATGTGAATAAAGTAAAGGAAGACGTGGTGGGGAAAGAGAGGAAGTGATGGATGGAGGGGAAAAGAGAGTGCGGGTTGATGGAGGACTGAGGGGGCGGGGTTAATTGAAAACCCTCCTGAAGAAGTTTGTAATGAAAAGCAGCAGATTAACTGAGAGTGTGTTTAATTAAGATAAAGACTCGACCAAGCATTGCTGTCTGATTACACACACACACACACAGACAGTCACACACACACACACACACACCCAGCGCTGTCCGCTGGCAACGTTTTAGCACCAACGGCTCAATGAAGTGAAGTGGTGATGTTAAAGAGGCTCCGTGAAGTGAAACTGAGCTCTGATTAGAATAAACACAGTTTAATGGTATCAGCTCCATCAGGTCAACAAGCACACACACACACACACACACACACGCAAAGACACGCACACACAGATACACACGCACACACAAAGACACGCACACACAGACACACACATACACGCAAATACTGACGCACACACACATGCACCCTCACAATCACACACACACACGCACACACAGACACACACATACACGCAAACACTGACGCACACACGCACAAAAAAACACACACGCAAAGACACGCACACACAAGCACAAACACACGCACATGCACACAAACACACACACACACATACACACACACACAAGCACAAACACACACACACACACACACACACACACACACACACACACACACACACACACACACACACACACACACACACACAAACACACACATACACACACACACACACACACACACACACACACACACACACACACACACACACACACACACACACACACACACACACACACACACACACACACA
>VRLP01003969.1:0-55491 GCA_009660295.1 Lophius piscatorius | reverse complement strand
CTCAAGGAGGAATTTGTTGGGTCCTGTAGATAATTATATAAAGAGTTTGGTCTAGACCTGCTCTTTCTGGAAAGCACCTTGAGACAACTGTTGTTGTGAATTGGCTCTATATAAATAAAGATTGATTGATTGATTGATTGACTAATGCTGTACCTGACAAAAAGACCACCCAGTGTCCAGAGTGGATTCTTGCTGCAACTTCTCCCTCTGTGTTTTCATTGGACATTATTAGTTGCATACTTGCAACAATGGTGTCTACTAATGCAAACTTAAACTAGAGGTTCATGCGGGTCACTTTTGACTTTAGTGTAGTTCATACACATCATGAAGTTAGATCATGTTCACGTTCATGTTCGTTCATGTTCACGTTACTATATCTTGTTTTGTGTCTGCAATCTGGAGCTGGTGGATGCGGGGTCCATCTAAATAGTGCTACAACTACATCAAGAAGAGAAATAGCCCCAGAGTCAGCAAGACGTATCCGTTGTGGGGGGCAAGATGACTCACCGGCAAATGACCGATTAATGGTAATAGCAACGGAAATGGGACAACTACAGTAGTTGATGATCAAGGGAAGAGTGGGTCCCCTAGGGGTGTAACAAATCCCAAAACTCACAGTTGAGATAGGATCCCAGTTTTTGAATCCAGATCATTTTAGAAGGCCAAATCAAAAGATACATATTTACCGTGTGCTAACTGTCACAGCACATGGTCTCTTGTGGGATAATGTGAATGGCGGTTGAGCTTACCTGTTCAGAACCTGACTGTGGCTTATAGAAAACAGGTGCGGGAGAAGGATGAGAACTGGAGGAACAAGATTGTTTTTGTCATCTCGAGACAGGCGGATTGCTGAAATATCCTATAAATGAACTGTTGGTGGTGAGCCAACCGATCCACTTTGGAGTCTGGAAAGCAAGCCAGGGGAGTGACATTGAGATGGTGCTGTGGCAGAGAAACCACCAATAAGATCACCTTTCTCCAATCTATAGCCAGAAAGCCATAGACTTCTTAACTCTCTTCACTGGCACCCAAACCTCGGAAGCACTTGACAAATTGGCTGGAATCTCTCAGAGTTGTGATGCTGTGATCTTACAAAATATT
This sequence comes from Lophius piscatorius, assembly GCA_009660295.1. Taxonomy (NCBI): domain Eukaryota; kingdom Metazoa; phylum Chordata; class Actinopteri; order Lophiiformes; family Lophiidae; genus Lophius; species Lophius piscatorius. The sequence continues at coordinate 54,390 of VRLP01003969.1, read as the reverse complement.
TTAAATTTTCAGTGTGTAGAGTTCTGTTTTGTCAGTGCCATCAAAAAGCAAAACTGTTTCTGATCTGTCATGTTACGTTTCTCGGCCAAGCCAATCAGTGCGATGGCCATAACAGAATATTTTCTGTGTGAGCTTTGCCATTTTACAAACACTGCAAATACAGCCATTCAAGAAATATTCATGAATTATAATCATGTTTTTCTCGAAATAAAGATAGTTAAAATTATTACTTTTCTAAGTTAAACATGCTTGACAAGATTATTTTTCTTTTGAAAAAAAAAAAAGATAATATTTTTTCTTTCTAGAACTTTTTTTGCAGGGTAGCCACAAAACATCAGTCTGAGGCCGTCTGTAAGGAGTCTCAGTATGACGCACCTGCACACTGGTTTTGTATTATTTTTGATTTCTGAAAATGCCATTACAAAGTAATTGGCTCCAAAAGAGGTTAAACTTTCGAAAATGTCTGTCTCCTGACAAGTTCGCAAAAGTCAGCGTTCCTTGATCATGCTTCAAGTTTTATGTATTGTCATGTCATGATATCGAAGTGAGCACAGAACTGCTCAGGGTGATGGCCGGTGGCCAAGTTAAGAGATTGTGCCAGCATCCCATTCTTTAGATGGTTCAAACATCGAACCTGACCTTGGACGGTCACGGCCTTCATTATATGGGGAAGATGTTGGAGCTTGTAGTTGAGTTTTGCTACAACATCCGGTCACAAAAGAAAGGAAAAAACAAAACTTATATTTAGTTTCTGTCTCGTAGTGATTTTATTTTTTCATTACCCAAGCCGAGTATAAAAATCAAATCATTTTTCTCATCCCTATTTGATCTTTAAAAGGAAACATGCCTTGTTTTTCAATTTTGATTCTTGTATCTCAAAACAAAAAATGTAATTGCCACTCGCTTTTTGTTTTTGTGTGATCGTTTCTGAAACGAAAAAATAAATACCTAAAAAACACATGGACCTTTGGATACACTGCTGTCTTCATATTCTCATCGAGTTGCACCACCTCAAATGCGTGTGTGGTGCTGTGTTAGACTCTGGCTATCAAACACTTTACATCCAGCCTGGTTTTAAGGAAGCCATCAGACTGTCAACCACCAGCTGCGTTCCCTCTGCTGCTCTCAGATGTCCTGAAGGTCTCTGTGCTACATCATTTCCATAATGGAATTTTCAAACCTAAATACACTCCTTATGTTCCACATATATCTTTTGATAGAAACTTTTCAGACAGGAAACATAACCATAGGGAAATAAACCCATCGGTTTTTTCTCTTCACCATGCATTCTGCCATCATAAAAGAGATATTCAGTATGGTGCGTTCTTCGGGGTAAAATGCCTCGACGTTTCTTTTGGAGTTATGCTTTATAAATGAAAACTGAAAAAAGTCGTGGTGGCAGATAAAATTCAGATATTAGACGATAAAACGCTTCCATCTGCAGTAATAAATATTAAAAAAATCACAAAAGTGATCAACTACTTCTTTGTTAATCGGCCATCGGTTGTTCGATAGGGTCTCGTCTGACCTTGTTAATATTGTTTGGGCAATAAAAAGGGCTTCTCAAGAGATCATCTTTAGAGGTAACATTTGTTCAGTGTGAAAAGGTTGTTGAAATATCTGCTGTTTTTTTTTGTTTATAATCTTTAATGTAATAGATCATAAAGCTCCTATTCAAACTAGGCCTATACTGTCAGATCAGATCGGGTTATGTTGATAAAAACAAGTGACTTGTATCTTGTATCTATTTGGACGTCTGTCCTCTGAATTAACACATTACAAGTCATCTGTGACACCAATAAAAATCCAGATCACGTTTGTGAGAGAACTGAAGTAGTCCAATTACTAGCCAAAGTAAGTTACCTTTTGAGGATCTTGTGTAATCCTGTCTTGTTAGCCGGTTAGCAAGTGGTATTAGGTTAGGTTAGTTACATGAAGTCCATTCTATGTGATCCTTACCAGCATGAGTTTGTGTGCGTGTGTGTGTGTGTGTGTGTGTGTGTGTTTGTTTGTGTGCATTGAAGCTGTATGTAAATATAAGTACTTGATTTAGGCATGCCCTGCAGGCATCTATAAAGTAAAGACCAAATTGCATGAATTAATTTGCTTTGCCACATTGGGTAACTCTTATTAACCTAATTTAGGCTACTCTATCGAGGCCAAAGGCTGCAAACACTCAGTCACATGGACCTTGTGGTTCTGATTGATCATTCCATTGGTTGAAGAGTAGGCAGACTTTCTGTCAGCCAAGGTTTTGTTTGGTTGACTGCAGCTCTACTTCTCACCAGCTCCATAAGCACAAAGATGAAAAATAATGTATTAATCAGAATGTGCATGACTTGCTTTTTGCACTAAATTAAAATTAATGTATGTTAAAATGCCATTATTAATTGAAACTGCTTGAATCCGGTTTTGATATGTGATAATCCTTTACTTCTTTGATGTTGAGGGTTGAACAGAATAGCAATAGAATATTGATGAATTTGACCTATTTAAGACAAGCGCAGCAGAGGTTAAAACAAGTAAAGAGCACTTTTGTGTTTATTCTACTCCCTTGCTGTGCGAGCATGACTAGTAATGTCTCTCCATAACATCTTTACACAGCCAGAACTGCTTTTGCTTCCAAGAATAATCAGCAGTGCGAGTAATAAGGAGCTCTTTGTCCCTTAATTTTTACCCTGCAAATTGCCATTTAGAGGGTAATCATATAATTTCCCATTTGGTCTAATTCCCTCTAAGCAGCAGCATGATAATGTAATAGCAAAACAGCTTATGAGGTGAACTGAATGGGCACTTATAGGATACCATATGCATTTGGTGTCTGTTTAGACATGCAATCATTTGTTTGAGTATTTCATCATTTTCGTTAAGATCTGGAGAGGGTACATTCAAGTTAACCCCGGGAAATCACCAATACATATCTCACTTATTTCGGGCAGCCTTACCCTTACTTAATCATTGTGAATTTGCATCGAAAAAAATGTTCTGTAACACTATAAATGATGGTTTCCTGGCGAGAAACATCCTCAGAGAAGTCTGTTTAATAAATAGCATTACTGCAAAAACAACACTAGGGGGACTTCGTAATTGAAAGCTGATGGAATGTTATATTTTCCTGTACAACCATTTTTCGTATCCCTTTATTTAATTCATTCTTCCATTTCTTATTTTATATCTCTGGTTTCCTTCTCTAGGTTACGTTGTATACAATAAATGTGAGGAGGAGGGAATGTTTAAAAACCACAGGAAAAATATAAATACATTATACTATATATATGTATATATATATATATATATATACATATATACATGTGGGTGTGTGTAAGAATACATCACACACCCCTCCTTACATATCCTGGTTCATAAAAATATTACATTACTGTGGCCTTCAAATATTTAAACGCAGTAGGTATTCTTTCTTGTACACTCGCTGCATCATTATTAATTGATGATGTGTTTTACATGTGTAAGAATGAGAGAGAAAAAAAAATACATTCCTTCCCACTGCAAAAACAAAATTAAATAAAAATTAAAAGTAGCTTGAAAAAGCAGACCACTATCACAGAAAATGTTATATTACAATGTTAAAATGAAATTGTTAAGTTTTCTAAATGGGTAAAACAAAACTATGAAAACTAGTTTCTTATAGATTTTAATCCATATAGCGTATGTTTGTGTTTACTAGGTAAACTAGGCCTACGCTGTCGTCCCCGACAGCAACGGTATATCCCTTAAATGTCCCCAATCCACAGCGTTGTACAAGCAATCCCCTTGATTGAACTCCTTTAAATTAGATGTGAAGTTATGTTAGAAACACAGTGTTTTTCATAGAAATCCTCCCCCTAGTGAGTAAAATATGAACTATTCAAGTAAAGACCAATCATACGAGATTGATCTCTTAGAAGTTCTTCAAGGGGCACCAAGATTGGACTAAATTAGACCAACCGTTTAGAAATAATGGCCTTCAAACATTCCGAGACAAAAATCCTCTAGTGATGAAAATATACAACTGACCTTTACGAAATCAAAAAGTTCTTCCTCACACGACGTTCTACAGTGGTATAAAGTTTGAAAATGAAGTATTTGGCAGCGATGGCGGTAATGATGATTCCATAACATTCCCCAAATTTTCACAGATAGAAATAAACAAAGTACTTATACATCTCTAAAATGTTTCTTGTTCCCTTATGATCAAAACTATGACCTGAAACTCAATTCTGAATTATAATATTACTGATTAATATTTAGGTTGGGGTTTGTGAACGGTGTTTGAGTGTTCTTGAATTTGTTGGGAGACGATAATTGTTGACAGTATTGTTGAAACCAGTGAGAACAAGGGAATGGCCATCTGTATTTATGTTATTTTATTATCAAGAAAGAGGCAGTTAATACAAAAGTGATCTTCTTCATGCGACCTTTTCAACCTTGGAATGTGTACAAGAAATAATAATTTTGTGCAAATATTTTGATGAAAATTGGAATTGGAAAATACACAGAAATTAGTGAAATAAACAAAATTAGATTAAATGAAATTGACCTGAAACTCAATTCTGAATCTGCTTTTTGATAGTTTATATATTATAGAAGTTATCGGGATAACTTATCACCTAAACCAGTATTAAGCCTGAAACTAAAACGTCTTCTTGAAGCATACAGACTGTGGTCTATTCACTCATTCCTAATTTTGACCTTCGGAACCTTTTCTGTTGATATGAGTAGCATCAGCCGAAACGTGAATTAAATACATGAGAGGACAACAGTGTTGTTTGTTGTTTTACCATTGAGCAGACATGGCTAGCAGCAGTCTCACACTTTGGTGTAGGCTTATGTTTCAAATGCCCTCACCTAGCCTATCGACTCTCTCACCACTACTCACTTACAATATATGTCATATAAGATTATTATCTACGATTGTAATTTCCTCAGTCAGCATTGAGTTCCTGGGCCCCTTCACCTGGAAAGGTATAATTATATTTGGCTATGTCTCTGGAGAGGATGTTGAGTAGAGGCACTAACCGATGCAACTCTTCCCTTCAATCGGGGCCTTCTGCACCCAAGGCCACTGAACCCGCCCATAATTTGCCTCAGCTTTTTGAATAAGAATAGGGGTATTAAATTTAATAGCACATATGACCAAAATCACATTAACCTTGTCAAAATAACCTCTGAATTCACAGTTTTCCAGGCATTTTCCTCTGGTGATCACAATGGTCAAACAGTGCCTTTTGAGTTTTATGAAGTGTTAAAAAAAAAAAGAATATGGAAGGAACTTCAGTCGACTATTGAAGGAACCAGAACACTGAATGCATAATTATTAAAATTGTAAGTCAGAAAATAATACCCTTATGGAGATCATCCTGTCAGGCCCCCACAACAGTGACACAAAGCTACAACAAACTTCAATTTGGGCTGAAAAATGAAATGTCAACATACATGGATATCACAGTGGCCATTTACGCCACATTAATTCTCCATCAAAAACTGTATCCGATCTGCATAATGTATGCTATCTCCATCTGACTGACTGGGCTTTGCGTTATATATAAAGATTTAATAATTAATCAAGTTTCATCCATGTACCCTGCTGCATGCTAATGTTGTTGAAAGGATAATTCAACAAACCGGTTGCTTTTTCTCTGCACTATGTTGGAATTTATTCAAACTTAATGAATCTCAACTCAATCTTTTGAAATCGGACATTACTAATGGGGAGACCCGTTCTCTGTTACATAAAGAAAACACAAACAAAAAGCAACATTTAGAATCCTAAGGATCATATTTTACCATAATGCCAGTGGTCTTAAGGGGTCATTATATATGCGTTTCATACTAAGTAATTTGCATGGTGGATCTGTTCAGCAATAGTGGATAAAACACGTACAGATTTTAAAAATCTCATGCCAAACGCCAAGGGTGAGAGAATGTTCTAAATATCTTTTTCCCTCAGCCTTTTCTCCTTAAATGAAACCCTATTCTTCAGACCTTGACCACTATTGGTCAAAGTCTGTTGAAAAGCGTGATTTCTCAGCTACCTTTACATAAACGTTGCTCCTCTTATCAATTCAGAAATAAAAAACTCAGTGAGAGTTATCTGTTTCCAGGCCATCATGCATAAATCAAAATTTAAATCTTTGCTCAACTGCCTACTGTGGGTTATGCAATCTTTTGCAACATGTTTCCTGGCAGACAAATCATGAATGAGGCTTCTGGCCCTATTTCACGAAGACTGCAACATCAAAATCAAATAGTTTTAACTCCCCATCTAATTGTGTGGAAAAACACATTATGACCCATATTAAAAACAAATCAAATAAACAGGAGGTGGAATTTTTTTGTGACATGTACATTAGTGGACAGTGGACCACCATGGTAGCTGACCCAATGAGTAGAAGTCTTCTGATGTCCCTAACATTTTTATTTAGTTTGGATAGCAAGATATACTCTATTTTATAGGTTGATGTTTTAAAAGTCTAGCTAACCCAGAGGATTTCTGAACTCTGCCATCATCACTGATTCATTGCCTAATACTATTATGATTATTACAGGGGATCATCTGTTTCCATCATACCCTGTCCTCTGCATCTTTCTCTGTCACCACCAGCTGCATGTCCTCACTCACGGCATCCAGACACCTCCTCTTTTGTCTTCCCCTTTTTCTTCTGACTGGCAGATCCATCTCCGTCATCCTACCCATACCGAGATCCACTCTCACTCCTTTTCATGTGTCCAAACCATCTCCATCTGGCCTCTCTTACATTGTGTCCATAACGTCTAACCCGGGTTATCCCTCTGATGTGTTAGTTTCTAACCCTTTCCATCCTCTCACGCCTAACATTTTCAACTCTGCCAGCTCCTATACTGCCTCCTGTCTTTGGTCAGTGCCAAAGTTTCTCAACCAGATAGCAGAGCTGGTCTCACTACCATCTTGTAAACTTTTCCCTTCACTCTTACTGCTACTCTTGTCACAGATAACTCCACTCTTGTATTCTGTCATACTGACCTTCATTCCTCCTCCTCCAGCGCAAACCTCCGCCTCTCCAGGTTTTCTTCCTCCCTGATCCCTACATTCACTAGAGTTCACTGTGTCGTCTGCAAACATCATAGTCAATGGAAAGAATCTGTCCATCACCATAGCAAACAGTGAAGTTCCTCCTCCACCTTGGACCCATCCTTCACCCCGACTGCACACCTCACCTCTGTCATGATGCTCTCAGACATATCCTGTACGACTATAACGTACTTCTTCGTCACCTTAGACTTCCTCATGTAATCCCACAATTCCTCCTTACTCTGTCGTACATAAGTCCACAAAGACAGAATGTAACTCCTTCTGACCTTCTCTGTACTTCTCCATCAGCACTCTCAAAGTAAACATCCAATCTGTAGTGTTCTTTCTTGTCATGAAACCATACTGCTGCTCACAAACTGGCATCTCTTTTCTTAACCTAGCTTCCATGACTCTTTCCCAAATCTTCATTATGTGGCTCATCAGCTTTATACCCATGTGGTTGCTGCAGCTCTGAACATCAGCCTTGTTCTTGAAAATCGGTTTCTGTTTTGCTCCATTCCTTGTGTATCCTTACACTATCCAAGATAGTTTTGAACAATCTAGTTGAATACTCTACACTCTCTTCTCTCCTAGACACCTCCATAACTCCACTGGTATGTCATCAGGCCTAACTGCCCTTCCATTCTTCATTCTCTTTAAAGCTGCTCTCACTTCATGCCTACTCTCTTCATATCTCATGCTATTTAGCTTCTTAACCGCTAACCTTTTCATATTTAAACTCTCCTGGACCTCCTCATTCCACCACCTCTTCCTCTTCAGGGAATGTATCTTCCTTCCTCTGTCCACATGACAGATCAAGTATCTGTCTAGCTTTCTCTGTTATCACTTTTGCCATAGCTACAGAGCCAGCCCTTCCCTTCTACCCAGAGCTCATCTCAACTCCTCCCTGAAGTTCAGACATCAGCTTTCCTTTCTCAGCTTCCACCTTTTGATCCTCTAGTCTACCTTTACTCTTTTTCCTTCTTTGTAACACCAGAGTCTTCCTACCTACTACCTTTCTGTGCCGTCTTGCTATGCTCTCCCGTCAACACCGAGCATCTCCTAACCCTTTTAGATTGCCTCTTCTCTAAAGGATGTAGTCCCCCTGCACGCTCCTACCGCCACTCTTTTATGTCACCCTGAGCTCCTCCCTCCTCTTTAAATACATGTTCACAAAAGCCATTTCCATCCGTTTCACAAAATGCACCACCATCTCTCCTTCTCGTTCCTGTGCTCTACACCATACTTGCCAATCACTCCTCATCTCCTCTGTTCCCTTCACCAACATGACCAATGAAGTCTGCTCCAACCACCACTATCTCATCAATGAGAATAAACTCCATCACTTCATCCAATTCACTACCCTCCTCCGATGCTTATTGGATTTCTGCATTTTCACCTGGTATCTCAGACACAAAATATCTATCACCTCTTTTCCAACATATCAGCTAGCTCTCTACCTTTAACTATCAATCGTAGCCAACATTTAAAGTTCCCACTGAGCACACTCCTGTCTTTCCTCATATTTCACCTTTAAAGTTACCGAAGTCTGAAATGAATGTATGCACACAATAAGCGCCAATGTGACGTTCTATCAGTGGAAAACCTGAGCCTGGGATGATTCTTACAACTGTTCTACTCTCGCAGGGATGGGGGATGGATGCTAGGCAGACATGGAGCACCTTCTCCAGTGATATCCAAAACTTGTCCAACTCGATATTCCCTGACCTTCTTATAACCAGCAGTGGCAAGTCTTTATCGGACCTGCATGATGAAGTTGAATCATAGTCAGTTATCTAATTTTTTAAATGACATGCGCTGACTGAGGTCTTGTCATGTCATGCCATCAATATCATTGATTACAATGTAGTGATTGCAATCACTACTTGACTCAAATGTCAAATGTCAAATGTGAAGAGAGGAAAATGCTTTTAGATCAAAGGTTCCTCAATGTTTTACTTTTTATAACGTGACAACATTATGACGTTATTGTAAACTCACGTGAAATTTTATATTGATATCATCATCATCCAAGGTAATGCTAAAAGCAGAAACTCGCTTTATCCTGAAAACCCAGATCCACATCACTGACTGAGAGGTTTGATTCATTCATTCCCTCTAACCGCTTCCTGTTCAGGGTCGCCGGGGCTGTACCCTATTCCAGCTGTTTAATTACTTCATTCATGCTCTATAAAAAGTGAAGTTCGTGGTTCTGATCCACTTTCTTGTCTTTGGATGTCATCCTTATAATCTGGATCTTCAAGTTTTCCGGCGCTTTTTAATTTGTTCACAGCGTCCGTCCATAATGGCTTCTGACGGATTTTCTTGGACGCGTTTGTATAGTTCATTATTTCTTTCTTTCCCTTTTACTTTATTGAAGGTTTGTGTTGAAAACAAACTCTTGGCTAAGGTCTAAATCATTGATTGCCAGCAACGTGCATGTGAGTCACGTCTTCCCGAGCGTTATTCGTAATCCGCAAATTACGTTCCGTACACAGCTGTGAAAAAAGGGCTAGATTGTGATTTTTCCAACATTTAAATAAATGGTTCTGAATTACATTACCGACCCTGAATTTACTGATAACCGATAAATCCACATTAATATATCCTCTACTTCTTCAGTGAAACATCATTATTCATTTTGAGTCGTGTTTTGGGCCACCTAGTGCAGGCAAATAAAAGTTCACTCTTTTTAGCTGCCACCTCCTAAAGGAAATCAGGCTCTTACTGTTCAGTAAACCCTTGAGAGATTGATAATTATATGGTCAACATTCTACATCATCATTAGAGATTCAATGTAGCAGAGCAGACAACTCCAGTAGTAAGAAACAAGACTGACTGCCCACAACAAACAACACAACCAAAACCAAAGACTGTGAAACGTATGACTCAGCACAACTGAAACCAAAGACTGTGCAACGTATGACTCAGCACAACTGAAACCAAAGATGTTGAATCATATGACTCAACACAACTGAAACCAAATATTGTGAAACCCATGACTAGGCACAACTGAAACCAAATATAGTGACGCAGTTTTACTGTCTGCACCGCTTCTTGGACAGATTCTAGCTGATTCTTCTTAGCTGAGCACTAAGCCTCTCTCTTATTTGTTATTCTCAAATAGGCAGAACAATGTTTGATTTGCTTTCATAATTTAATAATTATTTAATGAAGATTAGCTAATCCAACCACGAAAGGGTCACAAGACAGTGCACATCAAATGTCCCAAAGCTGGATGAATGGGAAGTGTTGCTTCAGGAAGGGCATACAGCGTAAAACCTATGTCCAATCAATATACAGAACACAGAACTGATTCAGAAACCAGATCGGTTTGGGCCCGGCTGAAAAAATACTGTCACAGTTCTGTTAGCCAACAGGGTACCAGCGGTGGATGGAAAAATATGATCTGCTGTGGCCCTAAAAAGAAACAGCTGAAACACGAAAATATTAAAGGAAGATTGTATGGAATGAATACTTTGTAAACTCAAACACAATGATCTTTTAAAAAGAACCCATTCTGAATCATATGGATCAGGTATTATCATAGCTTTCATCTGGAAGATAAGTGGGAGTGTGGGATAAGTTTCCACAGCTTCATTTTTACCTTGTTTTCTTTAGTGCTGTGGCTCATAGGAGCTAATCCCAATGTGCTCGGTAAACCAGTGTAATGCCCCCAATCAAAAACAGACACTGGGGCATGGCAGTCCAGTTGTAAGGACGCTAGCCACTAGACCTAACCTGTCATTTATACATACACACACACACGAATATCCCCCATATTATTCAGTTTGATTGACTGCAATGCAATTAATGTTCAAAAGCCAGCTATAACATAATGCGGAACAGGACAGGAGGATATGAAAGTTTCATAAAAAAAAGTTTACAAAAATTAGAGTTCTTGGAAAGTCTACATGAATTGCCATGTCTGCTACCACATTATTGGGAGGAAGGGATATTTATTATTATTATGCTAGAACCTGGGAAAATGGAAATTGGTAATGAAATTGACATTTTTTTTTCAAGGCATCAAAGAAGTGGAAGTTTAGAAACAAGAAAAGTTCATTTATGTTTGCTTCAACTGATTTGAATGAAATAAACGGATTAGCATTACCAATTCGCCCAATAATTTATTTGTGCTGATATTGGGTTGCTAATTAATGTTTGACTTCCGTGTTAAAATAGCCTCCTAGCACAAATACCTGCCTGTCACACGTGTAAAGTTACACTAACTGTTGGACGTGACTTGGGCTCATATGGTGAATTAATGCTTTGTGGACCAACAATGCCTTGCAGCCTTACTTCATGTCACTTTACAATTATGCAAATGGTATCCATTTCCCCTCTGCCTGCATGGTATGAGAGGATAGTGTTTCCTTCTGCTCACTGTTTGTGGATAGATATTAAAATTTTAATGCAGCCCTATGAGGTATATTAACAATTATGCAAATATATAAGAATACCTGATAAGATCTTTCCAGCTGTTCTTGAGAGTTGGGATATGCGCAAGATGTATTCAGGCAGTTTCAGCATATGGGGAATTGAGGGGAATAAAAGCACATATGGATACAATATACTATACCATAAACAATACGGGACAGGGAATACCAGAGGGTTCACTTACACTGGGGTTATCTATGTAATAGGAAAAGACGGCTGTATGTTGAAGTACAGGGAATTGAGTGAAAAGAAACAATAAAATCAGTCACAGACATACAGAAAGTAAATCACCTTGAAATGTAAGCCCTTTTACATTTCACATACATCTAAACAATGTGACAAATTATCGCTGCCATATTCAAACAGGCAACTTACAACCTGAAACTAATGGTTTGATCCTGTTTGTCTGTGGGTGGTAGAAACAGAAACACTGTAGATTGTTATTGGGAAAACACAACTGCATGTTTAATGGTTAATCCACACTAATAGTTATTTTTGTTATTTATTAATTTGTTCAATCAATCAATCAATCAAACTTAATTTATAAAGCACAGACAGAAGAGAAACAGTAAAATCAAGTAGAAGTGAAATTGAGTGAGCAATGAGTAAGTGACAATAAAATGTGGATTAAGATAATGGAATAAGAATATCAATACCAATCATAATAAAATAATAACATTAATATGATGAGAAATTACTCACAATAGAATGCTAATAAATAATGTAAAATAAAATGTGAAGTAAAATTAATAAAATAGAGAAAGTGCTTAAGAATGAAATGAAGTAAAATACTAGTCAAAAATAATAAATTAACAATAAAATACAAATAAAAATGACTAACAATGGAATATGGATCAATATAAAATAGCAAACTCAAGAATATTATAAATATTTCTTTAAAATAATCAATAATAGAAATACAATTATAAAGGTATTGAACAGTTTTTAGATACCTAGAACTGACGCAGGTCAAGCCTACCTTAAGAACACAACCAAGCCTACTTTCTGGTCGATTATAAGCAAGTTAGCTCTGGCCCTCCTGAATTCCTGGCGGATATTTTTTTTATTGACACACCCGCTGCAAATCAAAATGTTATTGGTTAATTCAGCTGTCACTTTCTAAATAAACACAGAAGGCCATGACCTTATCTCCTCTTGATGAAGTCGTTGCCAATCAGTGAGCCAGCTCTAACCTTTTCCCTGCCGAGCAACCAGAATCCCCAAAAATCTGATTGGATAACTGTGTTCATGTCTTCAGGACAGTAACCCTTTCTGCTCTGAAGCAAACCTTACATTAGAAGATAACAATAATTGAATGAAATAAATTAAACATTATATCATATTATATTATTGGCCTTCTCTTTAGGCCTAGAAAGGCCCTGAAGGGTCCCCTAGGTAGAATTCGGACCCTGCATTTGCGCTCATGCTTCGAGTCATGCGATGTCTTCCCAGCCAATCCAGCTTGTGGTGATGGTGAACTGACGCACAATGTTGTAAGCACTGCGTCATCTGACAATGAGTGCAGAAAGGGAAGATGATTCAGACTGTGAAAAAGCAAAGAGGAGGACAGTAGATAAGCCTCCTCTTCTATCCTCTTGCTGCACAGTCTTAAAAATGATTGCCATCCATACCAGCAAGCGTGCATATACCTATGTTATAACCATTCAGTTGCTATGTGCATTATTAAAAAGGGAGCTGACTTTTTATGGTTGGTGGCCAAGTTGCATTAATTTCTATGTAGAGATTAAAATTTTTTATAATTTGAACTGTCTTTCATATTTACTATTTATAGTCTATATTTTGTGTAACAGTGCTGGTAAAATAAAAATAAATGTCGAAAAATAAGGAAATATTGACAAATTTCTGAAGACTTGAAATAATGTTAGGTGAAGTAATGGTAATCTTGGAAGGTTAAATCTAAAGCAAAAAAACGTATCTTTATTTGTACTGAAATTTCTAGTCATGTTGGTTCAGATTCAACCTTCAAGGATTCGATTATGATTCATATATTTATAAAGACAGAAAAAAATGATATCATCAAAGTGTGATTATTTACTGACTGTGGGGAAAACACTCTCTCCTCAGGAAGACTTGAATTCACTCCTCACAACATTTAACATTTAATATTTCGTGATAAGAGCTGAGCTTTAGCCCAATCTTTCAGGTGTTCATTCGTACTGGTCTCTAGAAAACCGTATGACGACGCACTCATTCGGGTTATTGCATCCGATGTTTGCAACCAGCTGTATAGTTGAGTATGCAAGGCAAAGCTTTACTCCAGTGAAGTTATGCTGTGACCCGACCAAGGTTTTGACCAGTCTACAGCCATCTAAATTTATCAAGGTAATCAATTTGCAGCAGCTTGCTCAGAACATCAATAACTGGTTTAGATGTAAAGTGCCAAACCCCAGTTCACTGGCAGTATATTTATTTTGACAGTTAATGAAATTGGCAGCTCAGTTAAATTAGGGGGGGGGGGATTAGAAGACACATTCTGAAAGGATGTGTCTTCTAAGTTTACACGGCTGTATATGATGGTATCTTCCAACGTTACACATATTTCCATACATATTTCCAAAACAACAACACCGAGAAGTAAGGGCTGTTTCTGAAGAATATCAGCCCTCTGTGTTTATTTCCTTTTTTAGTGTATCCAAGGTTGAATTAGCAATTGATTGTTTTGAACCCAAATGCGGACACAGAGGCTACTGATTTAGAGGGGAATTTATTAGCGCAATGGTTCTCAAACCTTTTACACCGCGTGACACCTCAGAATCTCCAAGTACCACCGGCTCTCCAAGTAACATCATTATGACCCACGTAAAAATACATTAGTGGAATTATGTAACTCTACTCAGCTAAACGTAGTTCAGACAGGAAGAAAATATATTCCCAATAAGAATGTTGCTTAATGTTGACTTGTCAGCCACAACCAGAACTGGCACTAGAACTTAAACTCACAGGATTATAATGCAAGGGGCATCCCCTCACACATATACAGAACACACATATACAGTACACACATATATACTACACACATATACAGTACACACACATATACACTACACAGATATACAGTACATACACATACAGTACACACATATATAGTACACACACATACAGTACACACATACAGTACACACATATACAGTACACACACATACAGTACACACACATATAGTACACACATATACAGTACACGCACATACAGTACACACACATACAGTACACACAAAAACAGTACACAAACATACAGTACACACACATACAGTACACAAACATACAGTACACACACATACAGTACACACACAGTACACAAACATACAGAACACACACAGAGCAGGTGAAAACATTAACAATAACATCTGTAAGTCTCTGTAAATGCACATTTCAATGGTGATGTAACCTGAGTCATATCTTCTTCCTGTTTTTAGCCGTTTGCTGCCGGTTGATGCTGTTGAATCAGGGATGCTGCTGTGTTCACCGTCTTCCACCGCAGTTTCTTCAACGCTTCTGACAACATTCTCCTCCTGATCCACACTTTGCTTCCTAAAAGTTCGCGTTTGAAGCCACGACTGCATTGTTTTTAAACCACTCATAATTTTAGCTTCCTCTGCATATTGTCTTCTTCTTGTCACAAAAAAAAATTACAGGAATCATAGTATTTTGATAGTATTATATGTGTTAGCCTTTTCCTATTGGTGTTCCAGACCATGGTCTGGGAATAGGGGTATTAGTAGGGTATTTGTTTGTTTATTTACTCCAGAGATGAAGTTTCTCCTTCGGGACTAACCCTTTTACTCTTGACCAGAGGCAGTAAAACACCACACCGGAGTCTCCACGTTCCCTTGGAAGCTGCCGCCTATATTTCAGACCACTGTGCCCTGCTGTACACATACAAAATCACTTAGTTGTTCCAAACTCTTTGCTAATGCTGTCTTTTTCATGCCAATCTCACTAATACACACACACACAGGCTCTCTTAAAGGGGCCGTGCACTCTTGCAACACACGTGTTTAAACTAATCTTATTTGATTCATGAAAAGTAGGCATTTTCAGAAACACATGCAAACACCCACACACACAACACAAATGCAAACACACACCCACAACACACACACCAACATACATGCACACACAAACCCACAACAAACACACAAAAAACACACATGCACACACAATTAAGCAATAAGAAATGTGGGAAACAATTTCTTTTAAAGTTGTTAGAACCCAAACGAGGAAGGTAACTTTTAACATTTTATATTTAACCATGTGATATACTTTTCAGGCACTGTTTGATTTATTTATTTATTTTCATCGAAAGCCTAAAAAGGATCCATTGAGTAAGTTTGAGATGAATAAGGCTTTTTCTTCTTCCTTTGGCTGCTCTCATTAGGGTAATGTGGTTCCATCTTGCTCCGACCTCTTCATCTTCCTCTGTCAAACCAACCCACTGCATGTCCTCATTCCGCGCATCCAGAAACCTCCTCTTTGGTCTTTTCCTTTTTATCCAGCTGGTCAGCTCCACTCCAGCATATTTCTACCAATAGATGCCCAGGGGTAAATAATAATAATAATAATAATAATAATAATAATAATAAAATATCTCTAGTAACACATACTCACAAAACAGTAGCTGATAAAAAGAGTTTTAAAGGTACAAATAAAATATTGAAGATGTTACTGAAAGTTGTTGAATTTCGATCTGAAGAGACTAAAATGTAATTGAGTGGTTGGGTATCACCTATTTCTGACATCCAAGTGGTTGATGATGTAATGAATTTAAAACTCCCTAATAACTGATTAATAATAAATCACCAATTCATCACCACACCTACTAATATCAGCAGCTCTGGCAGCAGGAGCAAGAGGAGCCATATTCTCCTATAATAAATTGAACTGAAAATACATTGGGACACTTCCTTCCCTGTCCTTTATATTATTGTGCCATTTTTCACAAAACCGGAAAGAGGCTTCAGAAGTAAAAGACCATCACGTGTTCTGCTTCTATCCCAGCCAGCCGACTTTCACTAGCCAGTCTAAAATTGGAGCACATTCCTGGACAGCCCGCTTTCAGGTCCTTATCTGAAAGGGACTGGCATATGCAATGGCCCTCAAGGGAGTTTGTTTCTGTCTTGGCCCTTTCAGTAGGTGCAGAACCAGCTTTGCTATTCAACACATTTGCACATACACACAAGCATGGCTGCAGCAAAGAGTGACTGGCAGAGGGTTGGCGAACATTGCTTTAATGACGTTTTGTGAATGAGAGGCAAAAAATAGAGGTAAGGGAGAAATGCTGTGGAGAGAGGGTGAAATATGGTACGACTGAGGGCTCACAGGTCAGATGACGGGATCACGGGAACAGCAATATACAAATCGACATGACAGAAAATCTAGGACAGTAAAGGCCAAAAAGTGACTATGATTGTTTGTATGTTAAGTGAGAATATATTTTGACCCTGTGAGATGAATAAACCAATTGCTGGTGCGTATATAATGTTTTATATATGGTTGTACATGTAGGTTACTAACGCTTCCTCATCATAAGTCATTAGTAAAAGTTTATAAAACGCTTAGAACACAGCTCTCACTTTATAAATGTGGGTCGCTTTGGCAATATCAAGTTAGCAGTACAGATAACTGTGCTCACTATTTGGCGAGCATCAAATTTCTAATATCCTTTATATCGGATGAGTTATAGCCGCTTATTAATGATTTAATGAAATCATTGCTATTTAATAAACTACATACATTCATTTATAAATCCTTGATATATTGGGGAGTCTTATTGTAAAGCGGTACTAAAGTTGCAATAAATGTTTATAGCATCGCTACAAAACAAAGATTACTTACTTACTTTCACTTCCAACAAAGAATTCTGGGGTCTCAACAAGGCACAGCACTGCAAACGTGTGAGCTCAACCTTGAGATAATAATTATTTTTAAGCTCGGAGACTATATCAGTCACACATTCCCACGGGGATGCAGGCTGGGCTAAGCCCAAGGCGAACATTGCTTTGGGACTCCCACAGCCTCCCAAGATTCAACACTAATGTCCCTTGGCGTTCCTCTTTCTCATTCGTCATTCTATAAAATGACCCATATAAAAGTATATTTGAAAACCTCAAAGGATTCTTGGGGGAAAAAGGCAAAACATGCCCTCAGGGATTTCTATCAAATACATGAAACTGTGAGGGAGCTTTAGCGCCACTGTTAAACATGATAATTCCATCACTTTTGATAAAATAGCCACAAATCCAGTATGTAGTGTTAAAATTGGATACAGCCAGTGGCTCAAAATTATGGTATGCTGCTAAAGGAGAAGTGTCTCTCTGAGTGGAGTCCAGGCAGAGCGCCACCTCTGCCTGGAACAACGAACAACTGTCAATCAGAAATCGTCCTCTTAGAAGCATCAGACTGATACCTATATTGTTAGATTCTGTGTGTCATAGGTATTATAAAGACACCCAATCTGCAACAAATATCAATAAATCAGCCTAAATCATTACTTAAAGAGACACAGTCGCTTAAACAGAGGGATGTCTGAGCACGTTTTGAATCTTTAAGTGTGTCTATTTCTTCTTCTATTGTCAAACCTGTGTTAAGATGGTCCTTTTCAGATGTTCTCTGTAAGCAGTTTGTTTCGATTCTGCAATGGGGACAGGTTTTTTTTTCCTGATGCTTTTTAACTTAGCCACCGTCTGAATGTTGCAACAACAAAAAGCTTTGTTGTCGCAAACAGCAGCAGGTTACAGCAAGCCAGTAATATTGGGGTAGTTTTTCCCACACGTCACACAGCATTCAGATGAAAAAGCTCACTTATTGACTTTGACCTCCTCCTCTTTGCCTCTCCACAATCAGACTCCTCATCCTCATGATCCGCGCTCATTCTTAATCGATGCCTTTGCGCGACGTCGGGCGTCATTTCTTCATCACAGCAATTAGATTGGCTCCTAAGACGTGACGTGAGAGGAGTCTGAAACAAAGCAGCTAGCGCAATTCAATTACAATAACTTAGCTACAAATGTAAAATTGATGAAACGGCAAAATTATAAATAATTTAGGGATTTTTGGCTTTCTTGATCAAACTTTGTAGGGTGGGTGAAATTATCGTACAAAATCGTAATTACCGGAAAAAATACATAATTATAATACAAAAATTATGATTATCGTACGTCTTGCATCCCTGGCCGGATGATTAGTTTTGAAATATTTCCTTGTCCCAACGTACAGAATGGCCTTACTAAAAAATGTACTAATGAGTAATAAAAAAATGGAGGTCATGTATATAGTATGTATATTCTGATAATATCTACCTCTTTAAATGTATTTTTTATGAATATCCAGAGTTTCTACAGTTTGCAGATACGGGTGTGTGCACAGCATCTACTTGCTTCTTAATTAGTTTGCATGGAGCACGTTTCAGTATGTCAGCAGCATTTATGTGAGTAAATAATTCACTCTGTTCATTTACCTTTTTCCTGGGGCTTTGTTGTTGTTTGTACTTATCACAGCCATAGTGCATCCCAGCACGCTCAACCCATCCATTCCGATATCTACAGTTCATTTCCTCACAGCATACTCTAAATATTCAGCTACTCTGTAAGCTTCTTATCATTCAGAATTATTATTCTCCCTGTAAAAACGGTAAACATAGTCCCTCGTTCAGCATTCCGGTGCTCTGTAGCCATGGTGCATGCAGCCACTGCTGCCAATGGAGCTGGCAACAAAACTTCTGAGTCATTTTCCTTACTGACAGTGCAGCATCATCAGCACCTATCTGCTGTAAAGAACTCACTCAGGTGCTAAGAAAGACAGATATGGATACTTTATTCATCCCAAGGGAAATTCAAGTGCTCTACGTTTGACCCGTCCCTGCCCTCTGGGTAGCTCTTCTGAAGCGCCCGGGTTGCATATTAGGTTCTGGGTCTTACTCAAGGACCCTACAACATGAAGATCTGCTGGCGCTCCAACCAGTTGCTTTCGATCACTTACTGAGCAACAGCTGCTATAAGATACCTTTAAGGACCAGGTCCAAAATTTAGCATTTGGTCAGGTGCTAAAATTTGGTCCTGGTCCTTAAAGGTACACTGATCCTATGTAACAAGGACATTTTTTAGCTGTGGTTCCTGAATGAAGCGATGATCTTATCCAGATGTCTTTTTCAGGGGTGCGTTCCTGGAGTCCTCCGCAGCAAAGGGTAAGCAGTGAGAGATAAGCTAACTCGTGCATACAAGGTAGGTTATTATTATTATTACCAGCCCATCACAGGCAATGCTTAAGGCAAAATCAATACATTCTGCTTTGCTGTTTCATACTTTAAGCATCAATCTAAAAATGTTCCTACACTCACCAGTGAGGGCTCTAAAGAAAAGATCGATGACTTTTTGTGGAAATCTCTGCAGGAAGAATTGGGTCAGAGCATCTCCTGAGGTGCAGATCTGTTGGTAGCTCCCTGTCTGCAGTGGTTAGCACCCTCTAACCTGGTCCAAGGAAGGACAACTGGCAGACCCACCAACCAAATCGTTGACACTAAAGGCTTATGACTAGCCCTTGTTATCCAAACCCACAAAAGATACATTTTTACAGCAAATAGCAGAAGAACATGCTGGTTCTTATAGAAAGAGGTTAACAATCAAGGACAATAAACTATATTAGATTTTATGATGTGGCTTATAATGGTAATTTCAGTCCTGTTTCTTTTTCTGACCGAACAAGCAAACTTAAAATGGTTCTTTCAGTGTCGGAAGAACTTTTTTTGACCACTTTGAAAACTGGAGGCGATTTGGGTAAAGTCTCCTTATACACTCTTCAGCAAGAACTCCATAGTGACTCTCTGGAAGTTTGTTGGGATTAACTATCTGTCTCTCTTTCACACCTTCCCTCTATATCTACCTTCCTTTCACATCATCACATTGTACATTTATTTCTGGGTTTCTTTCTCATCTACCATCATCACCTCTTACATTTGTCTCCTGGTGGATTATTAGCTTGCCCATGGACCTGCTTAACCTGGAACCAGTCCTTTCATAAGAGGTAGTGCCTGAAGCTCCAACTCTCTTTGGCTCTGTTTGCCTCAGCCTAATCTGATCACATTTATAAGTTAATATAGTATTATGTCATTATTATCCTGGGATGAGATGGAGAGTGTTGCTGGGGAAAGGGGTGTTTTTTGGGGCGCGTTTCTTCTACCCTCGCGACCTGACACTGGAGAGGTGGAAAAAAGTGGATGGATAGCGCGAACCGTTACTATGGCTGATATCATTGGTCTTTGCGTGACTGCATCCCTTCCCCACATCCCTCCCCCTTTTTATTCATGCAGTATATCTCCCCCTCTCTGATTCACTCTCTCTCACACTCCCTCAACTTCTCCCTCTCTTCTCATCTCCTCTCCCTCTCCCTTTCAACCCAACCGGTAATATCGTCAATATTTTATCATCACTGGCGCCAAGTGCTGCTTCATGAAGGAGTTTGCTGGGTCTCTGTAGAATAATGAATAAAGAATTCGGTCTAGACCTACTCTTTTTGGAAAGCACCTTGAGACAACATTTGTTGTGAATTGGCACCACATGAATAAAATTTGATTTGATTTGATTACAGATGCTCCAAAACACTCTCATATAAGTTGGGTAGTTGTGTTGCCTTAACGTTCACAATAAACCCATTTCTGAGATGGATGAAGAAAATAAAGGATTAGAGACAAAATCAGTAAACTTCTTAACGATAAAACCTTAAAATGAAATCATCCCTTTCAAACAAATTTTGTGCCATAATGACGGTCCAGTCCTTCATTCCTCCTGATCAATTGAAGAATTTTTACTATGAGCTATTTTACAAGAAAAACAATATCCTTCCTTGTACAAGAAATCCCCCTGATCGAACTCCTCAAATTAAATGTGAAGTTATGTCAGAAAAACAGGGTTTTTCACAAAAAAAACTGTTCCTATTGAGTATGATATGAAATATTATAGTGAGATATGATACCTTGAGTCAATTCATATACACCAAATCTGGACTAAATCAGTTGGGCAGTTATTGCCCAACAATCTAAGGAGATAAAGCTCCCGCTAGTGTTCAAAATGTACAACCAACCGTTCCATAAATGAATCCAATTCTTTCTCATACTATTGTCTATTGGAGTCTATTCGGTCCATAGTTACAGCCCTGCTGGCTAACCGTATCATTGATGGTATTTGTTAACCCTAGCCCACTGGATCCAGTTTGGTAATCAGGTTCTGCATCTTAATTTGGTATAAGTTTTAGGCCAGATGCCCTCCCTGACGCAACCCTCCCCATTTATCCAGGCCTGAGACCGGCAATAGAAGTAGATTGAATTGTGACCCCTTCGTGGCTGGGTTTAATGCACTCCTATAATATAATGATATTAAACCGTAATAATATACACAGATGTTTAACAATGGCAAACAGTGGGTTCAAAATTAAATGATCAGATGGAGCCAGTCCAGTAGAAGGTGTGTGGGATTCTGCTTTCTATGGTTAATAGGCATGGCATTAGTATATAATATAAATCCCTTCATATGACTTCACTTAAACAGCAGCTCGAGGCAATCTCCTGACAGCTTCAGTGTAGCAGCATGTGTGAGGGGTTCTGCTGAAAGATCACAGATATCAAATAAGTTGATCTGTATATACCTCCGGGATGTGACCAAAATTGACATTTAATATGGTTGTACTGTGTGAATCAGGCCTTTTAAAAGTTCTGCACACATCTATCATGGATGATATTTGTGGGCAGGCATTCTGGATATGTTCAGCTGGAAGGTTGTTCTCAAAGTGATCATAGATTAGACATTTTGTAGACTGCTTCTATTTTAGACCTCTAGACTTACTCTAGAGCTCCTACAGTTAGAAAGCTGGTGCTTCGATTCCATTTGGTCCTTGTATTGCTTTTTAATAACTCTCTGGAATGCATGAATGCATTTCCTGTGTTTGAACAAATTGCCTGAGTTTTACGCACATTATTAGTGCAATAAAATGATGGCAAACCATAAAGAAATACTGTAATGAAATCAAGCAATGATAGACTGATACAAAAAAAACAGAAAGACAAAGGGGTTAACTTTTCCTGCTATTTCCTTGCTTGCGTTTAACATTGCAGCAAGATTTTTACCTGTTATTTATACATGCACAACGCAGAGTGTAAAGACAACCAGGGGATGTTGATAATCTACCACCTGAGAAGCCGGTGGATTTAGTGGCATTGGAAGAGAGTCAGTGAGAAATAAATAAGCAAGGGTAATTTAATTATAGTTACGATTTGCTTGTATGACTTTGAAAATTTAGTTAGTGTTGTGTCCTGAAGCTGGATTGACATTTTGAAAGATTAAATATTTTAATTCTAAACATGAGAACAGCCTGTGCATGCTTGAATGGATCAAATCCCTAGACTCTCTGGGTAGATGTGGTGTCTAACTATCCTCCTTCTACTTGCAGTGGCTGTGTGGTACATTAAATATCTGAATATCATTTAAATTTGGAGAAAAGTTTTTTTCCCAATAAAAAGACATGGTAAAAAGAGTCTATACATACATAAGCGCAGATTCATTATATCCTTTATAATTTGTGATAATAAGCACTGTTTCCAACCCACAGGCTACAATCGGGCCAACAATCATCAAGCTCTGAGCAGGATTTGCCAAAATTAAAGTTGGACAGCGATCAGATATTAGCAGTAAAACTTTATAGGCTAATATAGGCTGTGCCAGAATTACCTTAAAACTGGCAAATTGTCTGTGGATCAGATTCTGATGATTTTAATTACTTTAGTTAAGAGGAAGTTTGAAAAAGCTGAGGTGGAGGTAAAGAGAGATAAAAGGATTAGTGTTTTTTTACATTATCCCAATGAAAAATGGGAAGACTGTATCAAACCCTTTTGCCTGCAATCATAGTGAACAGGATAAGTCCTACTTATTGTTTAAGGGTGCGTTCAGATTTGTAGTTCAGCTCTCTTGGTCGGTAAAAAGGACAAAAGTAGAAATTTCTCTGATATTTTGCTAAAATATTTTTATTGTCCACTTGCCTTCAGACTTCTTCTCGTAACCAAACCAAAATATATTTGTATAATACATAAAGATAAGGTTGCAAACATAGCTCAGCTTTTGTGACATTTTTATGATTTAACATGTTACGACGGGACTTGCCACCTGCCAAAACAACACTGGGTGTTACAGTTAATGTGCTCATCAACAGAATACATAAAGGGGTCAAAATGGTGCCTAGAATTCCTCCATTGCACACCCAAAGGAAGATATGCAGACAAATCGTCTGATTTTTAGGGTCACATATTGTAACCTGTTTTTGGTATTTGGTCCATCCTCCGTTCATTTTTCAGTCTAAACGTACCCGTTCCGTAGGCGGTAGACTGAGATCCGTCTATTCAGAGTCCGCTTACAATGGTTCAGCTGGGATACAGCAAATGAGCCGCTCTACAGAGGAACCAGACTTTGTTATTGCAGCCTAAGGGTTGGATTTATCTGTTCCTCTAAAAATAAGTGAACTGAGCTTTTCTTCAAGTTACATGATGTTGTCTTCAATTATTTCTGCTGGCCTTGGAACTATTAAGTTAATAGTTAAAAGCACCCACTGTTAACGTCTCCATATAGTATCTCCTCTGCTGTCGTTGCTCTTTCTCCCAGTTATATCTTCAGAGGTGCATTTCCAATCCTCCCAATGTGACATTGCAATAAGTTTCATACTTTGCCGATAATTTCCCCCTCAGTTTTTTAGGGTGTCGCCATCAATCACCAAAATTAAATGTGCAACTTCTGTTTAGGTTTTCAAAACCAAGCTTGTCTGGGGTTTTAGTTTAATGAGTTACTGTTTTAAACAAGACCCCTGATGAAAGAAAAAACCAAGGACTCGAATACCCTGCCCGGAGGGTTACCGGGGCCCCACGCTGGAGCCAGGCCCGGGGTAGGGGCCCACCAGCGAGCATCTGTTGGCCGGGCCTTCACCCATGGGGCCCAGTCGGGTCTAGCCCAAAGTAGGGACATTTGTCTGTCCTCCCGTGGGCCCACCACCCACGGAGGAATCTGCATGGGTCCGGTGCATTGTGGATCGGGAAGTAGGAAAAGGCAGCGGCCTTGGCAGTCCGATCCCCAGCTACGAAAGCTGACGGTGGGGAAGTGGAATGTCACCTTACTGATGAGGAAGGAGCGTGGGCTTGTGCGAGAGGTTGAGAGGTACAGACTAGATACAGTCGGGCTCACCTTTACGCACAGCACTGGCTCTGGAACCCGCCTTCTCGATGGGGGCTGGACCCTCTTCTATGCTGGATTTGCTTCAGGTGAGAGGCGGAGGGCTGGTGTGGGCTTGCTTATAGCTCCCCAGCTCTCTGCCCATGTATTGGAGTTCATCCCAGTGGATGAAAGGGTTGCTTCCCTGCGCCTTTGGTTTGGGGAACGGGTCCTGACTGTTGTGTGCGCTTATGCGCCAAAAAGCAGTTCAGAGTACCCACCCTTTCTGGAGTCCTTGGAACGGGTGCTGGAAGGCGCCCCAGCTGGGGACTCTAATGTTCTAATGGGAGACTTCAAGGCACACGTAGGAAATGACAGCGATACCTGGAGTGGTGTGATTGGGAGGAACGGCCTGCCTGATCTGAACCCTATTGGTGTTCAGTTATTGGACTTCTGTGCTAGTCACAGTTTGTCCATAACAAACACCATGTTCAAACATAAGGGTGTCCACCAGTGCAATTGGCACCAAGACACCCTAGATCGCAGATCGATGATCGACTTTGTAGTTGTATCAGCTGACCTGCGGCCGCATGTTTTGGGTGAAGACAGGAGCTGAGCTGTCAACCGACCACTACCTGGTCGTGAGTTGGATCAGATGGCGTGGGAGGAAGCTGGACAAACCTGGTAGGCTCAAACAAATAGTGAGGGTCTGCTGGGAACGTCTGGCCGAGGACCCTGTCATGATGGTCTTCAACTCCCACCTGCGGCAGAGCTTGAACCGCGTTCCGGGGGTGGTGGGGAACATGGAAACTGAGTAGACCATGTTCCGGCGGCAATCCCCGAACCTGCTGGTGGACACCAGAGGTGAGGGATGCCGTCAAGCTGAAGAAGGAGTCCTACAAAGCATGGCTGGCTTGTGGGACTCCTGAGGCAGCTGACAGCTACCGGCAGGCCAAGCGTCACGTGGCTGTGGCAGTCACAGTCACAGAGGCAAAAACCCGATCGTGGGAGAAGTTTGGTGAGACCATGGAAGAACACTTTTGGTCGGCCCCGAAGAAATTCTGGTAAAACCGTCCGGCGTCTCAGGGGGGGAAAGCGTTCATTCGTCCACTCTGTGTACGGGCTGGATGGGGACTTGCTGACCTCAACTGAGAAACTATCGGGCGGTGGAAGGAATACTTTGGGGATCTCCTCAATCCCACAGACACGTATTCCCAGAAGGAATCAGAGCTGGATGACTTGGAGATGGGGCCGCTCATCACTGGGGCTGAGGTCGCTGTGGCTGTTAAACAACTCCGAGGTGGCAGCGCCCCGGGGGTGGATGAGATCCTCCCTGAGTATCTTAAAGTTCTGGATGTTGTAGGGCTGTCGTGGCTGACACGCCTCTGCATCATTGCCTGGACATCGAGGGCAGCCCTGGAGTGGCAGACTGGGGTGGTGGTTCTCCTTTTCAAGAAGGGGGACCAGAGGATGTGTCCCAATTATTGGGGGATCACACTCCTCAGCCTCCGTGGGAAGGTCTACGCCTGGGTACTGGAGAGGAGAGTCCGGTCGATAGTCGAACCTCGGATTCAGGAGGAACAATGCGGTTTTCGTCCTGGTCGTGGAACACTGGACCAGCTCTATACCCTCTCGAGGGTGCTAGAGGGCACATGGGAGTTTGCCCAACTGGTCCACATGTGCTCTGTGGATCAGGAGAAGGCTTACGACCGTGTCCCTCGAGGCATCCTTTGGGGGGTGCTCCGAGAGTATGGAGTAGATGGCCAACTGCTACGGGCCATCCAATCTCTGTACTGGCGGAGTCAGAGTCTGGTTTGCATTGCCGGCAGTAAGTCAGATTCTGTTCTTAATTTTTATGGACATAATTCCTAGGCGCAAGCCAAGTGGTGGAGGGTCTCGGGTTCGGTGGCCTTAGGAACCTGTGTCTACTTTTTGCGGATGATGTTGTCCTATTGGAACATTCAAACACTGACCTCCAGCTCACAATTTACCGGTCCATCTACGTTCCGACCCTCACCTATGGTCATGAACTGTGGGTCATGACCGAAAGAATGAGATCGCGGATAGAAGCGGCTGAAATGAGTTTTCTCCGCAGGCTGGCTGGGTTCAGCCTCAGAGATAGGGTGAGGAGCTCAGACATCTGGGAAAGGCTCAAAGTAGAGTGGTTGCTCCTCCGCATCGAGAGGAGTCAGTTGAGGTGGTTCGGGCATCTATTCAGGATAGGTGTTTCGGGCATGTCGATCTGGGCGGAGACCCCGAGGTAGACCAAGGACCTGCTCGAGAGAAGACATCTCTCGGCTGGCGTGGGAACGCCTCGGAATCCTCCTACAGGAGTTGGTGGATGTGGTCGGGGAGAGGAAAGTCTGGGCTTCCCTGCTGAAACTGCTGCCCCTGCGACCCCGACCCGGATAAGCAGAGGATAACAAGAACGAGGGTTACTGTTTTATTTTGAAATAAATAAGGAACCCCTTGTGACAACAAGGTTGTTGTACTTTACCAAAATTGTAAGGCATGGCATAGAGGTAGATACACAGAGTTTGGTTGCTTTTAAAAAATAATGCTTTTTAAAAAATAATAAAAAATAAATAATTTACAGCGTTGCTGTAAATTAAACATCACTCATTGGTGGTTTTAGTATTTTAAAGCCATTTATTTGGCTTATTACTGAGGATGTGCTTCTTAAAGTACAGACACTTAATTACTTGTCAACTGAATGTGTCAGTAGATTTTCTTTTGCGGAGGTTTTATGACAAGTCATTCTGGTTTCATCATAAAAAGCAAAGATGTTGCTGCACTGTTCACCTCAAACCACTGTATTCCTCCTTCAAGGACAGAAAATATTCAAAGAAAACATGAGAAGACATAGAGCCAAGCAAGAAACAGCCGGATGATAGTGACCTTGCATGACATGGGTAATGTACCCAGAGGCAGAGTAAACCAACAGTATAGCAGCTTCACGGTGACATACCATAAATAATTAAACAGCCCATACTTAAGGAGAAAACAGAATGCATATCAGGAAATTATATCAGGGTTTGCAACGAGCCTCTCACTCAGCCGGCAGCGATATTCATCACAGCTTCTACACTATTCTTAATAAGCCTCACCCAGCAGCATTTGTCTCAAAATAATCAGTGCGAATAATCAATGACAAAGCTTTGAGGGAAATTCCTCCCGAAAATGTGTCTGAACTGTTACCAAAGATATGTGGTCCCAATTCATACTGGAAGTTAGTTTGTTCTGAAATACTGCAAATGACTCCAACCAAGTTTGTATGCTGACCTTGTGGCAGGGATTCCGAAGTTTTCTAGTATGCCTTAAGGCAACTTGCAAATAGTAGGAATAAGCATTGATTTTATTTTAAAGTGAAGGAAATAATGATAGTTGAACTCCAAAACAATACACAAGTCTTGTGAGGGGGAAACAGCACTGACCATTATGAAATATTATTATTTTCGTTTTTCGTCATGTCAACGTTCTGAATGGCAAATGGATCTCAGACGCAGAGCGCACTGAATTTATTTCTGAAGTTTCTGAAGTTTCAAGTCACTGCAAGCTGATTTTTATACAGTACTGCATATAAACTAATTATGGTCTGTAGAATAGGGAAACTTAAAACTGTTCTAGTGTTTGGCATTAAAGTCAATTCTACACAAATAATGGGATTAAATCATTAAATAAACAAAATTGGGAAATTGTTTCTTTTAATCTACCCAACAAAGTTTTTAAAAAATGTTTAATTTGGGATTACTAATTAACTATCCATTGGCTCTGAAATGGAGTACAATGGACTTTTTTTTCATTATCATGTTTATGACTGAAAGGTATGTTGTATTAAGTGATATAAGCGTAAAGAGTCTGCATTGATGTGACATTATTTACTGCCAAATGTTTGGATACTCGTCAAAGACTCAAGAACAAATATTATCTATCTTTTTGTTAAAAAGGTTTTTTACAAGTTGTACATGCTTCACCAGATTATTGAGGGTCGGAGTGTTGCTGAGGCCTTTGAAATGATATTCAAAGTCATCCCCTGATCCTGATCCCCTGCGTTGATTAAGCAATCACCATGATTGAACTCCTCAACTTAATTGTGAAGTTCTGCATGAAGAACAGTGTTTTTGAGCTCCCCCAGTGGGTAAAATATGGTCTATTCTATTAGAGTAAAATATGACATTTGTATGATAGATCTCCTTGAGTCGATCCATAAGCACCAAATGTTGACCAGATAAGACTAACAGTTGGGAAGGTATGTCTGAAAAACAATTTTTTTCGTGAAAAAGCTCCCCCAAGTGGGTTGACTTAGCCTATGCTTCCATTCCCGACAGCAAGGATATATCTCCAAAAGTCTCCAGTCCCCTATAGAACACTGGGGCTGGAGCTGGAGGAAAACTTGCAAGCCAAGGTCAAGGCCATGCTGGCAAAGCGCCCGGGTTCCCAACGAAAGTCCTGAGCCAATCGGGCAATAAATCGCTCGGCCACGGTTTAGCAGAGATGTCTCGGCAAGCCAATGCGTGTGAGCGGCTTGTCAGAGGAGCAGGAGGATCGTTTCCACTCTGCATGGAGGCAGATGAGGGTGTATGAAAGATAATACAGTTCATCATCTGTTAAAATGTCTGCTGGGTCCATTCTGGTTAGCTCGTACTGTTAGCAACCAGGAATGAAGCAGAGTTTAGGACCTGTTGTAGACCTTATCTGCAGGCGAGAGCTGGTGCAGTTAAGTGATTTAATGAAAACTCAAAAACCAGAGTCCATGATCCAAAACACTATATTCACTGACAGGCACGGGTCAAACCATAAGAGCAGTCCATTGATTCCAACAAAGTAGAAATCCAAAGAAGGCAAAGTGACGGTAAAAGTCCAACACCAACAGGCAAAGTCAGAAAATCTGTATTATTACATGAAAATTACTAGAGGAGCACTTACACTTGGAACACTAGGGAAAAGGCTGGAAGGTGTGAGATGGATAAATATCAACAACAAACTGGCCCAGAAGAAAGGGAGAAATAGATTTAAATACATGGGGGTTAACCCGACAAAGAGACACAGCTGGAGGGTAAACACTGTTGAACATATTGAACATTCACACATGTGCAGTGCTGGGCAAGTTAATTCCAAAATCTAATATATTACATAGTACTAGTTACTTTTATTTTAAATTAATAAGTTACTTTAAAATATCACTTTCTGTGCAATAAGGCTCTGAATGCACTACTGTTGCATTACTTTTACCAAAATAAACTCGGAACGACAAAGCATTTAAAAAAGTAAGCGCAATGTTCTTTCATGGCGAATAATCAAAGCAAAGAAGCACATAGTTAACTATAGTTCATAGCATTGCAGAGCCTAATGAGGACTATAATCCATTTAGAAACATCTGCTTTCTCTTTTGGCTTAAAGCTGCGCTCTCACTGTACGACTTTAGAGTCGTGGCCAATGATTTCAGCTCACACTGTACGAATCGTATGTTTGCGAAAGCTCGCGATTGGTGTGCTCACACCTTACGGTCAGATCCTCCGGCACGACATTAGTACTCACACTGTACGAGCAGTCCGGCCCCTACAGTCCTCTGTCGCTATTGACAATTTTCAATAAAGTTTTTTTTGAAAGCATTGTCTTGTTAGAAACACACTAACAAGACAGAAACGAGCTGTCTTGATTACTCTTTGCTATCATGTGTTCCAAAAATTTTTTTTTTAAAAAGCTGCAGGTATATCTGGGCTCATTGGTGTTACAAACGCCGTGGAGTGTTTGTCTGTTGTATTTTGCAGAGGGATTTAGAGGTTAGGGAGATATAATTGACTGTATAGATTGTTGATAGCTATTTCTGACTGTATAGATTGTTGATAGCTAGCTAAGCTCAGACGCTCAGTAGCCACTTCCCACAAGCGCAGCGAAAAAAGGATGAGAGACGGAGTTATTAATCCGTTGCTGCTGAAAGTAATATAATTACTGTAGGCGTTTCAAACGTAAATTAAGTGTTACAAAAGTAACGCTTTACCCCCAACATTACACATGAGAATAGAATCATATTGGAGGGACAGACACAGAGAGGGGGAAGGTGCACAAGTTAATGCTAATGAATTTAAGTATGATCATGGCATATTGTCTTTTTTTTAATATATTCAGTCCCACAGTGATGTGGTTACACACAAATAAACCAGGCCTAAACCGTTGTCTTTACAGTAAGGGTATATTCATGAAACCCCCCCAATCTCCTGCATTGTTAGGCAATCTCCCTGATTGAACCCCTCAGATTAAATGTGAGGTTACGTACAGGGTATTTAAAAAGAAAAAAAAGTTCCATGAGGTGAGTAAAAATATGAACAATTAAACAGATAAAATATTATTAGATAAAACATGGCGTATACAAGATAGATCTCTTATAGTTGATTCAAATACACCGAGTTTTGACTAAATCAGACCAATGGTTTAGAAATTATGGCCCGAAAACTTTTCAGGATAAAGCTCCTTCCAGTGTGAGACAGATACAACTCTTGAGAAAGAGACCCTGGGTCTCAATGATATTACCTGTATAAATAAAGGTTAGATAAAATAAAATAAACTGATCTTTCCAAAAATCAATCAAGTTCTTTACCGCACAAAGGTGTATGGGGTTACAAAAGTTTGAAAATGAACCTTGAAATCATTTTTGAGTTATGTCAAGAAATCAGTGTTATTCCTAAAAAAGCTCCCCCTAGGGAGTCAAATATAAACTATTAGGGTAAAACGTAGTATATATACAAGATATACATCCTTGAACCGATTCATAGCCACCAAATTTGGAATAAATAAAATTATGGAGATAAAGCTCCCCCTGTTTTAGCATGCCGGATCCAAAAAAAACCATTGAGTTTGGTGTAGAGTAAGTGATCACGCCTGCCTGATGTAAGTCTCCACAGAGTTAAACTGAAAAGGAAGAAATGAAAAATAAAACAGTGCTCTTGTGCTTTCACACATTATTAATTCCATGTGAAGTCCTGGTCACACAGGAGGCACAGTGCATACAGGTAATCAGCACAAAGGACTTCCATCGATTTGTTTCTTATCATACAGGTATAACCAAATAAAATTTTCTTTCCATGTCCCGCATCCCACTTATTGAGATGATGTCCCGCATTTTCATTGGCACTATGTTAGAAAGACAACAGATGCTTCTAAAATCTGGATTTTATCCAGTGGCTCTGCAGGAAGACAGGAAGGCTCTCAGGGCTGCATGTGTGACGGGTCAAGAGCACACTATACTGCCAATGTCCTCGCTTTTCCCTCCTGGGAACGTTGAGTGTCAAAAGTCAAAAATTATGCATTTTTTTAAGGAAATATGATGGAAAATACTACAGAGCAAAAAACTGCAACAAAGTCTGGGTAACTAATTATAGCTGGGTGAAGCCAGTTGGCAGCAATTCTGAAAGCCTTTTCTGCCAAAGTTGTCTTTAGAGGCGACACAGAACATATGTCTCAGCAGAAACATGTGGCTCAAACGGAGATGGGCCGATTTGTGAACACAGTCATTTTGATAACCAAAGATGATTGTCGGACAGATAAAATAACTGCAGCTGAAATAATAGTACGTTATCAAATGATCAAATTATGAAAAACTTTACTTATATAAATAGCCCCTCATGCTTTGGTTTATGTTTCACTTGTATGTATGGTTCAGTACAAGCTTTTTCTTGAAAAGTCTAAATAACTTTAATATAATGTGGTTTGGAAACCATAGCCATGGTGTGGGTTTATATTTGTTGTTGGAGAAACATAGACTGATCCAACAACTGATCCACCTTGGCCACACACACAAACACCTAGAATAGTGTTATTTTGTCTTCAGTGTCATAAATTACAGCAAAAATGGTTTATTCCCCCAAATTATTATTATTATCATAATAACCAAAAATCCTTGCATTAACGGGATAACCCAAAAACATGATACTTTTCTAATTTCATACTTACATATATCTTAGCGCGAAGATGAACTGGATTAATTAAGGAAAAGGTTGGGTGTATATTTCATATATATTTTATTCTATAACAATAAGAGGCTTTACTTTCAAAGTTTTTGGCCATAATTTCTCAAACATTGGTCCAATTTAGTCCAAATTTGGTTCATATAAATTCACTTGAGGAGCTCCATCTTGTACATATCATATTTTCTTGAGTAGTTCATATTTTACTCACTAGGGGAGCTTTTTTCAACAGACAAAATCTCTACATGGAGGTTGTGGAACAGAGGGCTCTAACGTCCTTCAATGGAAAAACACCACTGGTTCAAGGCCATCACAAATCACATCAACGCTGTGGACCACAACATCAAGTTCACCAGGGAGGACATCAGAGAGCATTCGCTACTCTTTTTGGACTGTGATGAAGTAGCTGAGGGGGTTGGTAGACTCAGCTTTGAGGTGTACCGCCAACCTACACACACAGACTAATACCTGATGTTCGACTCCCACCATCCACTAGAACACAAGTTTGAGTCAGAACCCTACACCACTGGGCTGATAACATCGCTACGGAGACAGTGGGAAAAGAAAAGGAACCTGCTCATCAAGACGGCACTGAAAACCTGCGGCTGTCCCAACTGGGCTTTCTAGTCTGCGTAGAAACCCCAGAAGAATGGCACCACAGAGGAAGAGAGGGTCAGGTGCCAAAGCACTTACATACCTTAGGTGGCAGGAGTTTTGGAAAGGCTACGTATAATTTTCTAAAACATAAGATCACAGTTCTTTTCAAACCCTGCAATTCCCTGAGACAGAAACTGGTTCAGCCCAAAAACAATACACCAAAACACAAATAGAGCAATAAGGTCTATACAGTTAAATGCAATGACGAGTGCCTAGATCTGTAAAATGGTGAGAACTAACAACCACATCACAGACGCTTGGCCCATCACAGCAGAGTCTTCTCATCAGGACAGGACTCAGCAATTCTCTTGCATCTCAACGACAGGTGACATTCTTTTGAATACAACAATTTCAACTCACACTGTACGAAACAAACGTTTGCTGAAGCTCAGGGTTGGTGCACTCACACTGTATGACCAGAATCCTTCCGCAGGACATGAGTGCTCACCCTGTAAGACCCGTCCGGCTTTTGCAGCTTGTTGTCGCTATTTATAATTGTCAATAAAGTTTTGTTTGAAAGCTGTGAAGCAGAAAAAAAGTTAACATGACAGGAACGAGCCATTTTCATAATTTTTTCCCATCCTGTATGCCGAAACTTTTTCTTTCCCAAGATGGTTTTGCCACCGTCATGTGAGTCACACTATGCTAATGACTCACCCGATGACCCAACAGAGACGATCAAGACCACTCTGTCCCTAACAACACCCGATGACTCATACCCACCCTCATAAGTTATGCACGACCAACTGCTTACAAGTCTCTATGTACCACGACTACTGGAGCTATAAAATCCCTGACTCCCCACCAGCCAGCTAGAACTGAAGAAGCCTCTTGGCTGATTCTCCATAACTAATCCGATTTTGTCCAAATGTGTTGCATATGAATCACCTCAAAGGGAGATTCCTTTTCCACCAAGCGAGATTGAAGACTTTACGGGGATTTACCCTTGCTGTCGTGGACCAAAGCATAGGCCTAATTATTATTATTATTATTTTCTATAATTGATTTCATGAGTACACAACAACTTTGGTAAAAACAAAATTCAAAGAAGCCATTTCTTGATGACACCATGAGCTACGGGTATGGTGAAATTAATGAGCATGGATGAGTTCAGACCTGTATGTATGTGTATGGAACATACGAAGCCAACTCTTGGAAGACACTATGACTTGACATTATACTGGTTGGACTGGACTGAAAAAAAATGTAGAATGACTTCTTGGTTAAAGTAGACAAAATCCAATTGGCTACGGGATACATTCTGAGGCGCCTCAGGGGGCAGGGTGTCCTGTTGTAAATGGCCAAAACACCTGAGTTAAATAGCTGCTGATGTATCCTGAAATTCAGGACACTTAAGTTTCTTAATCCAACCTGGATTTGGTTAATTAAGACCAAAGTAGAACCCAGATGGGGCAACGTCAAACTGGTAGCAAGCTTCATGTTGCATGCTGATAGTAAACAACTGAGGATTGTGTTCCATGGTGGCTCAATCTGAATAAAGACAACTGTACTCCCGAAATACAGGGTTCAATCTTTTGGGATCGTTACACCAATTTGTAGATATTGTTTCGACAACAAGAGTCCCATAGGTCACTAAAGAACTCCTGCCCACCCCAGCTGTAGCTCCATTGTGGTATGTCAAACTAAACTCTCTGAAAAGCAGTAAATTAATTTATAACCTAAAATTTTAAATCAACATTTAAAAGCAATAACATTCATCAAAACTTGATACACTGCTGGTGTCACCAATTTCTCGGTCTTGGTTGGGCAGGCCAGCTGGGGGATCAAAGCCAGAACAGGATTAATTGTCAAGTATGACTATCAGATTTAAGATCTGAGCCATATCATCTACAAATAAAAACACACCAAGGGTAACTGAGGGAAAAAGCTATCATGAAAAAATTGAAATGCTTTTCACTCCAGCCTTTCATCAGGTAACTTTCTTGCCTCCAAACGTTAATGTCACTGTTCTGTAGTAATACATGAAGATTCATTGAATGGAGTAATTGCTTTGGAGGACTGTCAAGACTGTCAAGATTGTTTTTCATAATTATGTGATTTTTCATTTATTTCTTTTTATGTTTCCTAATTATGTATGGTTATCCTCTACAATACACTATATAAGGCTTTATCTGAGGATGCTGCTACTTTATCACCCCTTTCGAATGGATGATCATTAATTATTTATGAATGCAAGGGCCAGGAGGGTAAATTGCACAAAGTAAGCGTCACATATTGGTTGTCAAATTTGAGTGCATGTAGACTCCATATCTGCTGTGCTTCAGTGATTACTCATTAACATTAATTTATCATTTAATGTCAGACTAATTTATTCATTTAAGATTGCATAAATCTCCTCAAAGCGAGCTGCAAGTGCTTGTAAGTGCTGTGTCCCCTGGCAGTTGTGGTTTTAAGAGGCACGGCTTCTTATGATTTCTCAGCCTGAAGTTAAGGAGCGGTCCAAAAATTGTACCAAAGGACCAAAAACTGAGAGATTTTAATTTTCTCTGTGTGATGACTGACTCATCATGCATTTTTACAATTATATATTCCATTATCAAGTCACAAGGTATGTTGAAGATAATTCAACATCTGATTTTGGGAAAGCTTGATTGTATAGCTCCAACATTAAGAAGAGCTTAACTCTGAAAGTTTAAGGGCCTTAATTTCTGAACTGTTGGTCTCATTTAGTCCAAATTTGGTGCATATGAATCGAGTTGAGAATATCTGTCTTGTATACATTTTGTTTTGTTCTAATAGTTAATATTTTACTTACTAAGGGGAGCCTTTTTACGAAACACTGTCTTTTTGGAAATATAACGTCCTTACCATTGATTTGATTTAATCCAAATATTGTGATATTGGATATAAATCGATTCAAGGAGATCTAGAAAACGTTAAACAATCTTTTTTTATCCCCACAGGGAAATTCAAGCGTTCCAGCAGCTCCAACATTTATAGGGAGACGGCAGTAGTTAGAGCAAGTTTGAAGTGGATGGATGTGAGGTAGATGGATGAGCTCAGAGTTCAGACACAACACAGTCTCATCTACCTTGTATATATCGTATTGTACTGCAGTAGTTCATATTTTACTCACTAGAGGGAGCTTTCTGTGTGAAAAAAGCCCTGTTTTTTTGGACAGACTTTGATATTTCATTTGAGAGGTTCAATCAGGCAGATTGCTTGTACAACACAAGGGATTGGAGGTTCTTTGGGGACACCCTTAAAACTTGGTATTAGTAATTTATACTTCATTGTTGGGTTACGCTGTAAAGAAGCGTATGAGTTGCTGACTGACAGCCATCTAGAGTCCGAAGCTATTCGTGGCTGAACTACAAGGTGAAACAAAAGCAGCTTATCGCTGATGAATGACTGCAGGCCGGTGAGCAGAACATCAAACATGAGAGAGTGAAGATGCAGCTGGAGTGCTAACACAAAGTGCAAACACTTTCCAGCATCATGAATTAAATGTAAATCTAATTTACTACTGGTAGTGAAATGTTTTCTCCTTGGGCTGATAGCATTAATGGGATTAGGTAGAGCTGTGCATCCCCAGAATATGTTTCACACAAACATGCATTCATAGAGAATTGAATCTGGTTGTGAGGCAATAGTATGCTTGGTACCTAAATAATTCAGCAAGACTAAAGTAATTTTTCTTGAGATCCATGTAAGCTATTTCTACTGTGTTCTACTCAGTTATTTAAAACAGCAGTCCTTCTTGTTGATATCAGACACAGATTTCATCATGTCTGATATGATGAAAGATGCTTGATCTACACAGCATCTTTAATTTCTTTCCTCCAAAATGCGTGGAAGTAGGTTTCTAAACATAGTTATATTTAGAGCAGCTACTATCCTTATTTTCATTGATAATGCATCAATGTGAGAGAGGTCACCTATAGGAAATTATCACTTGATGACGCAGCTCCCCTTGGCTATCTGGCCCATAACTTATGTGTTAGAAAAGCATTTTTCCTCCCTAAAATCAAATTATTGTAAGTTAAACTATTCTTAAAAATGTACTTTTTTATTGAGATTTTCCAGCAACTATGTGGCATACCAGTAGGTACTGTTAAACTCTTTGAAGTTTTTTTTAACTGTTGTTGTTACAACACTTTGTAAGCAGTAAAATACTATCATCTGATAAATAAAATAAATAAATACATTTAAAAATGTTTTTTTTCTACCACCAATTCATACATGTCAATATTTGAGCTTCAGAGCACACATAATAAACGTTTGCTCACTTCATACTATGTTCACTTCGCATGTAAAGGCTTGTCAGTGATTAATAAATATTAAAATGAAAAAGAAACATTTAAAGTGAGATTCTACAAAAATGTTAAATTTCAGATTTGTACATGAAAGAAACTTTTGCTGTAAGGAAAATCTCTTATATTGACAAGTTTTGGCTTTTTCTTATCTAAAGAACCAATAATTGATCAGTATATCAAAATTTATAAGGCAGCAACTTCTTTTTTTGTTAATTAACTGCAGCAAATTTATGTGAGCTCTGTACCATAACTAAGGCTATGCTGTTGCCTTGGCAGTAAAGGTATATCACAGAGAAGTCCCCAATCCTGTTCGTCGCAAATGCAATCTCCCTGATTGAATACCTCAAATCATGATTTTAATAACTAGACCTATGATGTCATCAGCAAGTGTAAATCCCCGAAAATTCCCTGATCTCCTGCATGGTAAAAGTAAACTCCTGATAAAACTCCCCTGATTAAATGTTAAATGTTATGTCAACAGGATTTTTTCTAAAAAAGCTCCCTGTATTGAGTAAAACATGAACAATTAGAGTAAAACATACTGTATGACTCATAGATATACTCGACTCAATTCATAAGAACTAAATTTTGACTAAATTGGACCAAAAATTAAGAAATTATGACACTTTTGGAGATATAGCTCCACCTAGTGTCAGAAATAAACACAAACCGTGGCAATGATGAGTCCATAATATCCCCGACTTCTTGAACAGAGATCATCACGTACAGAACTTCTCCACCTTTCTATCTGAGTAATTGGCATGTCCAGTCAGTTATAGGCGGCCGACAAAGGCGGCATCTTGCCCGGGGGGCATGACGCACGTATCAATCAGAAAAAAAATCTGAATTGTAACAATCGCCCAACGGTTTTCTATTGCTAATGCTACACGTCATGTAAATTCTCATCTCAGTGTTCGGGTCAAGTTGGTCATGGTGGGCATCCCTCTGGTTTGTGAGCAGACAAGTTTCTTCCTGCAGAGAGGAATCCTGTGGTCATAAGTTGGAGATGAGGAGGGGAGGTGCAGTGCAGCCGGTATTTGAACGATCAGAACGTGGACGGATAAACCCGGATTGACCTGATGTAAACAAACCTGCCTGCTGCACTCCCCCACCACATTACAAACAAAGAGAATCCTTATGTGAGCAAATTTTTAAGTTAAAGCTATTATATAGTCAGATATATGAGCAAATCACTAAATATAAGTAAATAAATATGTATTCATGTATTGTTTTATACAAACTCTGAGTTTATCTTCCTTAGTGAAAATTATCAAACTGGAATTATGTAGCCTGCCATATGTTATAGCATGCTATAGCACTGGGTCTAAATATATAATCAATTATTATATGATCTGAAACTACACAAGTTTCAGTAATAGATTCATACAAGCCCTTCTAGATTCTGATCAGGCAATTAAACCAAGAAGTAGGCTGGCTAAAATTATTGAAATTATTGTTTACTGTTGTGTAGCATCCTGGAATCTGGTCTGGTTTTTGGTGGGGGGGCGGTTGGTTAAAAGGCAGGTTTGCCGAGTGCATCACATAAGCTAGAAACTGCCCTTGCGCAGGTTATTGGTACTATAACCGAATTTCCCTTCCGGGGGATTAATAAAGTCTCCATCTATTTATTATTGTGTTGCGGGTCTATTTGTTCGTACTGTGTATTTTAGTTTACAGTGTACGTTTCAGCTGCTCTCTGCACGTTAATGAAAAAGAGTAAATGAAATGTTTGTGTTGCCTTGAGAAAACTGTCCTGCAGTTATCAAGATGAGAAATGCATTGTGAAAACTAATGGACATAGGCCCTTGGTATATGTGCACATTTGAGTTATCTTTAATAATATGCAAACGTTATTTTGAATAGGAAAACATCTGATTGAAGAAACAGCAGCTCACTGTTGTTTTCCTGTAAGGGTATTTCCAGCCACTAGTATAAGTATGAATGCGAAAAAGCACTTTTATTGGTTGTTAAGACCAAGTGCATATACATTCTTGCACCAGGAAACAACTTCAGTATGAACAACACACCCTTTATTCGTGTAGTCTATCTTTTTTTGATTACATTTGTTTTTAAACGAGGCTCAAGAGGAACCGGTTTCTTAAGAAACATTGCATTTGTGTTTTGTGATGTCATGTTAGCTGACTACACGCAATCAGTGTGCCCCGTAGAAAGTTTGTCCAGCTCCACCACACATCAGTGTTTTTGAAAAGGGGGATATCATGGAATTGTCATCGCTGCTGGGACCACGTCCCACCATCGCAGATCCTTCGTGTTAGCGCGATATCTCGAAAACGATATGATAAGTAAGGGCTGGGCTTTAATGGAAAAAAATGTTTTTCGGATACAACTTCCTAACCATTGGTTCTATTTAGTCCAAATGTGTTGCATATGAATAGGCGTAAGAAGAGCTGAGATCTGGTAACTATTGTATTTTACTGTAGAAGTTTATATTTTACTCACTAAAGGGGAGCTTTATTTTTAAGAAAAAATCTGTTGTTCAGACATACCTCAATAACTTTCATAGATATTTTTCAAACTTTATTCCCACATAGACCTCAGTGCGAGAAGGAACGACATTGATATTGGCAAAGGTTGGTTGTATATTCCTGACACTAGGGGGAGCTTTACCTCTAAAAATTTAAGGACATCTCTCTTGTATACATTGTGTTTAATAAATCATATTTTACTCACTAGGGGGAGCTTTTCACCAATCAAACTGTTTTTAGAACATAAATCACTAACTGTTGATCTGATTTAGTACAAATTCAGTGCATATGAATTGATTCAAGGAGATCTATCTCATAAATATCATATTTTAATCTAGTAGTTGATATTTTACTCACTAGGGGGGGCTTAATATTTATTTAAAAAAAAATTGTTTCCGGACAAAACTCAAATGTTATACCTATATAGACTTTAGTGTGAGGAAGAACTGGGTTGATTGATTGATTGCATTTGGTGGACTAACATGTTTTTTACAAAGGCAAACCATACAAGAGAGTTTAATAGTTCTTGAAGGGAATGGTCACAGTTGGATCATAAGGTCCTTTTGGGTCATCAGATTATGAAGACATTGGTGTCAGTATTTTCTAAAATCATTTGGATATTGCCCCCTCCTTCGTTACAGGATACTGTGGACAAAAGATCCAAGCAATGACACCGTATGTTTATTTCATCATTACTGTTAGAAAAAAATGCCCCAAGAAGGTCATCGGTTGCTTCAGGAAGGCGCTGGATAAACACTGACTGCTTGCAGACAGCATATTATTCCTATGAAGGACACACCAATTCTTCAACAAACATAATACCTAACCACATTATCATACTGCCTCTCTCCCTCCACCTTGTTCTCAATATAATTATTCATTCTCTTCCACTGTCTTTGGTATTATTGAAAATTTGCCCAGCTGGCCAGATATGCTAATTATAATATCGGTGCCTGTGTGAGCGCTAGTGGCAGTGTTCTGCACACTATAAACTGTATTCAGAATATGAAACTTTGTTTGTTTTATATATAATTTTTTGTGTGACTAATTTATTTTAAACTTGCTTGTGAGTGTTAAGGGTTCCAAGGATGGTACCACAGTGGCAAAAGTCATGACTTGAACAGTAGAGGTAAAGTTATGGAAGGAAGTGACACATTATTTCCAGTTGTTCTCTTTACTCCAAACAGTATATAGTAAATCAAGACATCATTTAATAATGGGGCAATTATATTTTTGCTTCAGTCCCACTGGCATTCATTTCCATTCTTCCGTTAAGACATTCACATAAAGGCTACAGAGATAATCACACGTTTGACATTGACCAAAAACATTCAGACACATCAGACAATTTTTAACAATTATACATGTGGAATCAGATCTCAGTCATCAGAATACTGGTTCTGGTTCAGAAACAGGATGGACTCATGTATGAAAGAGTTCTTCAGCCTGTTGCGTTTAGATTGAAGGACTTTAAATCACCTCTTGGAGGCCAGAAGTTGGTACTCTCCATTCCAAATATGTGAAAAATCAGAGGAGAAGCTGTTAGCCAGTCTGAGCGCGCTGGAATTGTGAGCTGCTTTGAATGATTTTTGTTCTCAAATGTATAAGATTCAAGATTCAAGAGGTTTATTTTTGTGAAAAAAACAGCGGTTTACACCATACAATGAAATTCTTACTTTGCCTTTTTCTCAATACAATAATAAAAAATTAAATAAAAATGGCAAATAAATAAGTTAAAAACCTCAGTCTAAAAGGAAACTGAGTTAAAAATAAAAAAGGAATAAAAAGTGGAATGTGTCAGAGCGAGACACCTGGGTTTCCGCACCTGTTTCTCTCTTTGCTATCCTGACCAAACCGGACAGAGGTTTCACAGAGGAGTTGGTGACTCATGATAAAAAAAAAAGTGCTGCAGTGTTAGATTGTTACAAACATCTTATTCAAAAAATAAAAACTACACTACTGCTGAAAACTCTTCCCCTTAATCCACAGGGATGGATATTCTTAGACTCTCTAGAGGCTGGATCACTTGAGCATCTTCGCAAAATTCTTCAAAAAACTGGCGGAAAAAAAAGATGCTTCTGCTGAACTTCAGAGGAACGGAATTGTTTTTTTTTTGTTTTTTTTAGGAATGGCTATTAAGGCGGCAAGATTTCTACTCTTTTTCTTCACATTGAGGATAACCTAACATCAAAAGTATCACCTGAGAGGAGAGGGGAATAATGCTCATCGCTTTTCAAACTAGGCCCTCGCTATCGTCCCTGACAGCAAGGAAATTTCATGGAACAAGCCACTAATCCCCCTGCATTTTACAACCAATCCCACGATTGAGCGCCTCAAATTAAATGTGAAGTTATGTCCAAAAAACATTGTTTATTGTAACAAAAGAGAAGCTCCCCCTAGTGAGTAAAATATGACCTACAAGAGTAAAATATGAACTGGTAGAGTAAAATATGATAAACAAGGTGAATCTCCTTGAGTCGATTAATTTGCATCAAAGTTGGACTTAATCGGATCAACGGCGAGGAAGTTATGCCTGAAAAACAGTTGTTGTCATACAAAGACACCCCTAGTGAGTAAAATATGAACTATTTATACTAAAAATGACGTATACAAGATAGAGCTCCTGGAGTTGATTCCTATGCACCATTTGGACAATATCAAACCGACGGTTGAGATATTGTGGCCAATAAACTTTGACATAAAGCTCCCCTCAGTGTCGGAAATATACAAAAGACTTTTCATGAAACCAATCCGGTTTTTCCTCGCACTGAGGTCTATGGATTTATAAAATTTTAACGATCCATTAAATAGTTTATGAATGATGACCTTAACACAAAGTATCTTCGGCGGTGGCGGACGCAGTGCAGCAATGACAAGTACATAATATTCCCGACTTTTTGCAGGTTATAATTACATGTTCTTGTTTGTAATGTAATTTGGAAATTAATGGATATTCATGTTCCAAAGTTTCCAGTTTTGAACTAAGTTTCTGTGCTTATCCCAAACGATAAAAGAGGTGATAGAAACCTTACCAAGCTTCTGAAAAAGTGATCAAGAGATCACAAACTCCACAATAGTATATACAGTAGACAACACGTGTCATTGAATGGAACTGAAGGTTTTCAGGAGTCGCTTGAATCCACACCGACAGAAGCAGGACAGTCTGTCGTACATTTGATTTTGACCATCTCAACAATAGAAAGCAGCTTATATGTTATGAAGCCTTGGAGAAGTGATGAGCAGACATCTTCCATGGCGCTTCAGGAGATGAAAGTGGGGTATAAAGATGTCTGTTCTATGCATGTTAGTTGAGGGCATCAGTCTAAACTATCAACTCCCACCGCATCATAGTTGCCTAAGTCGTCTTATACGACAGATTATGCGAAAGATCCAAAAGCAAAAACATTTTAATGTGCTTTAGCTTAAAGAAAGCACCAGTACTTGTTTGCTCGCAGAAAAAGGTAGAAATTCAATTTGTCTTGAATATACAGCATCAAATATGACGATTTTACTCTCTGTCAGCTTTTATACAAGCTAGTTTTTTAGAATTTTGCATGTTCTGTCAACAAAATGTATTTTACAGTTCGAATCCAGAACTGTAAAATACAGCTTCTGCAAGAAGACAAGGAAGCATGAGTATAATCCCAAAGTGCGTAGACTTTTTTTTTTCTTTAAACACTAGAGAAAAGTTTTGAATAGGATTTGAGTATCTCTGAGCTGATTGCTACAGCCATACTCACAGCAAATATCAGGGCATCCCAGTCAAGAAGAAGGCATAAAAATCAAAAGCTGATGTAAGGACGGTATTTTTGTCAGAGTGCTTCGCTACTTCAAAAGTCCCTGAATAACTGACTCAGAAGAGTTCCATTCAGCAGCAGCCACCACAATCAAAATTACTTGCCAGCATCCAAGAAGTAGGAAAACAGAAATCCTCCAACAGATGGCTTTGAGTCAAGGCGCCGTAAGGAATTCATCTTAAGCTTATCTCTCCTCAAATTGATAGCTGTCACTCAACACTGTTCTCCTTTTTC
Organism: Lophius piscatorius; assembly: GCA_009660295.1. Classification (NCBI taxonomy): domain Eukaryota; kingdom Metazoa; phylum Chordata; class Actinopteri; order Lophiiformes; family Lophiidae; genus Lophius; species Lophius piscatorius. The sequence continues at coordinate 10,291 of VRLP01003969.1, read as the reverse complement.
GTTTTTATTTCATGTCTTCGAACACTTAGTTGTTGCTTGAGTTGTTGCTGTAAGATATTTATAAGCAATAATGTGTGATATATCCCGAGGGAGCCCCCAATCCCCTGCGTTGTACATGCATTTCCCCTGATTTCATTCCTCAAATTAAATGTGAGGTTTTGTCCACAGTCATTTTTGAAAAGACAAAAAAGTAAAATGAGTGAGTGAAATAAGAACTATTAGAGTAAAACATTGAGGTGCCCTGATTGATCGGAGACAGGAAGCCTATTTTGATATGAAAGGTGAACTACCTGGCAGTCTAAGTTTTACGGTTACACACTCGCACTGCACAATGTTTCACATACACAGGCACACACCAAGCATGAGCTTCCATGGCTACAAATATCGCACCAGCTTGGAAATCATTCAACGTGAAAGAAGAAAGACACAAAGCTCACAATTTATAAGGCCAAAATAAGCTTCCGACTCATCCCGGGGAACAGAGACTGCGGAGCCAACCACAAGCCCACTGTATGTATGTATCCTGTCAATTATATCAGAATTATTATTTTAATTTTGGTTTTAAAACTTTCAAGAAAAGAAAGTTGGAATCAGCCAAAATCTGTACTGGACTTTAGAAAAATCGTTGATCTGTATCAGTCAAGAAAAATTGCAAATCGACGCTCGTCTAGTAAAACATAATGTATACGAGATAGATCTCCTCGATTCTATTCATACTCTCCAAATTTGTGCAAATTCGGACAAACAGTGTTTTACTTTTTTTTGAAAAGTTCAAGCTTGTGTTTGAAATATGAATTATTTCAAACACAAGCTGTTTTACACTTATTTATAAGTGTAAAACATGAAGATGGATCTCCTTGAAACGATTCATATGCACCTAAGTTGGATGACATCAGACTTACAATAAGGGAGTTATGTCTGAAAAATATAGTTTTTTGTGAAAAAGAAGAAAAAAGCTCCCCCTAGTGAGTGAAATATGAACTATTCCTGTGAGATACGATACATACACGATAGATTACATTGAGTCAATTCGTATGCTCCAAATTCTGACCAAATTAGACCAATGGTTGAGAAATGATTGCCCAAAAACTGGAGATGAAGCTCCCCCTAGTGTTACAACTGACCTTTGCTAAGATCAATCCAGTTTTCCTCTTATACAGGCCTTTGCAATTTTTTTTTTTTTTTTTTAAAGGATCCATTAAATAGTTATCTGGTTGATTTATTGTGAGTATAAGTAGGCCCAATACTATACTAGTACACAATAATCATGTTAAATACAGAAAGCCTAACATTTCTGCACAGCTGGGGAGGTGGGGTGTGTGGGGGTGGGGTGTGTGGGGGTGGGATGCTCGCTAGACGAAAGCGAGCACAACAAGTCAACATGTCCCAGGAGAAAAGACTGGTGGGTGTTTCGTTAGTGAAAGCTGTGTTTTGTGTCATCAAACAAGTAAGAATTTTATACCCAACAGTTTTGACGCCTGTTTTTACTTGTCTTTTGCATTTTTTATTGATGCATAAAATCTGTATGACTTTGCGAAATACATCTATTTTTAAATTGCTGTGCACCATGTTTTTGCAGTGGGTACCACGGCTCCTCTACAGCAAGAAGGTTCTGGTTCACTATCCAATAAACATGCAAAAGGTAATTAAATACACTGTGGCCCTCCACCACGGGGATATATCCCTGAAAATCCCCCAACCCATGCATTGTACACGCAATCCCCCTGAATAACGGTAAAACCAATCCCCAAGCTTCAATCCTCCTGGTTGAACCCTAATTGAAAAACAGTGTTTTTGTGAAAAAAAAAAAAACTCCCCCTAGTGAGTTAAATATGGACTATAAAAGTCAAATATGATATATACAAGATAGATATGCTCGGGTCATTTCATAGTCACCAAATTTGGATTAAATCAAACTAACGGTTAAGAAATTATGGCCCAAAAACTTTTTTTCCCGACACCAGGGAGATTAAGCTCCCCCTGGTGTCGGGAATAAAAAAACGACCATTTTTTTACAGTAAGGTCTATGGTGGTATAAATTTGAGAATGACCCATGAAACAGTTTTTTGTTTTATGGCGTTTACGCGACCAATCTACGGCGGCAAACGGTGGATGGCAAATTTCATCACGTCTCCAAAAATTTGGACTCAATACATTCTCAAGATAAATAGTATTATTAATTAAATTAGAAGAAAAGACATTACTTACATATACTAATTATAAATGAATGTCAAGTACTGATAAATACTATTATATGTGTTATTTGTTGTGTATGTTAACGTAGGTTCAACTTTTAATTTTAACTCAAGTCTACTATTGTAAATATGTACTATTGTTAAATATTCCTTCTGTGGCCAATCAAGGTTTATTGTTAATGCAAATGAACCTTTTCAGTTTTTCCACCAGGTGAACCTGAAGTGGTTTAGTGCAGTTTCCATGCAATTTTATAGTAGAGTAAACTAATTCAGTATGATTGTAGTGACTAGTATCTTGTTCAACTAAAAATATATGTAAATAAACAGCCTGTTCCTGTGATGCCATTGAATTTGCTTGAGTAAGAAAGCTTTCCCCGTGTTGTTTCATCCTGCATCAGCTTAAACTCGGTCGCTCACAAATCTAGCAGTGAGAAGAAAAAGTACACTCTTGACAAGTTCTTGGCGTATCACAGGAACAAACTCACGTTAGTCAATACAAGTGGATGTGTCCCATCAGTCGTATCATGTAAGCAATGTCTCCAGACAGAAGAAAGTTTAAAGCTAAAAATGAATTGTTCTAGAGCCCACACTCTCAAGCTGTTCCTCTCTAACACGTACAGACACACACAAACACACACACACACACAAGCTTATTCAGAGCCAGCATGACAGCTTGATCCTGTGATACAGAAAGTGATAAGCTCATCTTCAAGTCTCTGGCGGACTGGGAAAAGAAAGAAAATGAGAGAAAGAAAGCAAATGAAAGAAGGATATGGAACCAGTGGAGCCGGCAAAAATGAGGGAGAGGAGTCCAAGGAAGAGGAAAGAGAGAGAGAGAGAGAGAGAGAGAGAGAGAGAGAGAGAGAAAATAGGATTCAGAGAGCTCGCCAATCTGAGCTTAAATGAGGGGACGGTAAAGATGAGTAAATGATCCTCATTTCCACTCCAGCATGTAATCACAGTGGAGCCATTTACGGGGAAATACAATTCCAAGTCTGCCATTTTGTAAGAAAATCGAAACATTTGGTGTATAATGAAAGACCCATAATCCAAACCTTAACCGCCTACAGTATGAGTCAGCAGAAATATATGCATAACCATAAATACTGCGGAATCTTTGCAGCTAATGCTTCACCAAACAATTTCCTCCCCTTGTTGCTTCACACCCTATGGCTCTGCACCACTGACCAATTTTCTAGACTATCGATTGGTGGTCAATTCCAGCCAGGGATAGAGAGGCAACTCCTCTTCCCCATTGATTTCCACGTCACTACGATGACTGACTGCAAATAACCACTCACCAATCATGTCCCACTTTCTGAGTGACCTTTCCCAAACACTCACACTTAGCGCCCTGATGCAAGAATGCCTTTTATGGAGGATACACAGACGGGCTTTACTTGGTGATAAATTTTGAGTGTGTTTTGGGTGAAACGTGTGAATCGCGATGCTGAATTATCATTCATCTGCAGTCATGTGTAAGAGCCACTGCTACTACAGTGTCTTGCCGGCGGCACAGCTTTCACCCCTTTGCCACTGATATACAGTTTAGAGTCCGAAACCACACCTGAAGCAGAACGTCTGAGAGATGCCAACAAGCAGCCATTCACAATTCCTCCAATTCCTCCCCACAAGCTGCTTAAAAAAACAAGAGTGTGAGACTCTCAGACAAACACGTGCCAGAACAAACATTATAAACAATAAAACATCAGCTGCGGTTGCATGGACACTTTTATTCATTCTAATTGAACGTTTCAGGTCAACTCTTCTCAGATCTCAGATCTGATATCTTGAGATGATATCCAATCTCTGATGCTGTCCTCACTTTCTGGGCTTCATGGCTCTATGAGCTATCATGTTAGCCAGCATCCACACTGCTGTACTCATCATCTCAAGGTCAATATGAGAAAAATAAAAACTATCAGAACAACAAGGCCTGTGCTGCCGTCCTTGACGGGGCAAATGTATATCCTTGGAAAATCTCCTGTCCTCTGCATTGTAAAAGCAATCCCCCTGATTGACGTCTTCAAATGTGATGTTGTATACAAAGTATTTTCTGTAAAAAAGAGAAAAGCTCCACAACGTGAGTTAAATATGAGCTAATATAGAACAATGTGATACATTATAGATCTCCTCCATTATAGATCTCCTCGATCGATTCAATATGCAACAAATTTGGACTGAATCGGATCGCTGGTTAAGAAGTTGTGTCCACACAGTGCTTTTTTGTAAAAATCTTTTTTTTTAACACATGGGTCAGTATAAGAGGGAGCTTTTTCTCTACAAAAAAACCCCAAAAAACACTGTTTTTCAGTTATAACTTCACATTTATGTTGAGGAGTTCCGTCTGGGGGATTGCTTGTTTGACACAGGGGATGGGGGACTTTTTGGGAATAAAACCTTGCCGTCTGGGCTGTATGGGCCACCTATGATCTCCGAGGAACAATTTCTCTGAGATACAATTAATTCTATTTAGTTGATAACAACTGTGTACATTGTCTGAGGGAAAATTGTGCTTCTTCGGTCGTTTTTTTCTTTTTCTTTTAAATGTCAGATCTAACAAATGAGGGAGCAGAAATATTGATAAGGCCTTGAGATAGGATTTAAAATGGTTAAATAGTTAACCCCTCACCCTAATCGATTCGTCCTGATGGAATGGGGCTTTGAGGCATCAAAATGAAATCACACCACTGATCTGCTTTGTGTTCTTTGGTGATCTTAGACATGTAAATTGGAACTATTGACAAATACCACTTTATCTTAAAACTGCTGACCCTTGAGGACAAAGAGACGGAGAGTAGAAACCAGAGGAAGTTCTTGTAGAGGACTAGAGTTGCACCATTCTACATTATTCGCTATTAGCCTCATCTGAGTAAAACCTTCTACTGAATCAGAGTAAAACCTACTGAATTTCCCCTACGGGGATTAACAAAGTGTCTGTTTGTTTAAAAAAAGAAGTGTTTTGCAGAGAGTAAAAGAAGTTTGTGTACAAATAGGCTTCTTGAATGGAGTGTGTTAAGCTAATGATCACGACCAAGCTAAGGTAACACATGCACTAACTGTCCCTTAGTAAGCTAGGTAGTTCTGAGACCTTTATTTTGTCTTTTCATTAACAGTGTAATGAACCAATCGACCATAAACAAAACAATCTGGGAAATAAAACTAAATCAGACAGCACTAAGAGAGTACAAATCTTTGTCTAAGCAGCTGCCATTTTATCATTATACAAACTAGACTTTGAAGTTGTCACCGTTAGCATGTTTAATTATCAGAAAAGTCCCAAATCCCCTGCATTGTACAAACAATCCCCCTGTTTGAATTTCACCATTAACTTTAAAATCAGTTAAAGTTAAAAGAAAAAGTTTTTCGGACATAACTTCCCAACCGTTGGTTTGTTTTCGACAAAATTTGGTGCACATGAATCAACTCGAGTAGATCTATCTTGTATATATATATGATATATATATATATATATCATATTTAAAACAAACTAGAGGTAGCTCTTTTTTTTTTCACCAAAAACACTATTTTCCGGACGTAACTCAACAACTATACCATGGATAATTTTCCAATTCATACCCACATTGATCTTGCGGCATGGAAGTACTTGATTGATTTTGGGAATGAATGTTTTTTTATTTCGGTAACTAAGGGGAACTTTAGCATTAAACGTTTCCAGCCCATAATTTCTCAACCATTGGTCTGATTTGGTGCAAATTAATGAACTTCCGGAGATCTCGCTTGTGAAGGTAGTGTACTTTACAACAATTCTTCATATTCCACTCACTAGGCGGGGCTTTTATGCAATGAAACTTCTATCTACATGATATTTTTGCAGACCTCCTAAACTGATTTCAAAGACAGGGATTTGTTGTACACGCATTTCACCTCTCAGCCCACAGATTGATTGTACCGCCAGTTTTATTCTTTCTGCTCCTCAATAAAGTGGAACCTACCTGTCTCTTCATTTGTTTAGTCTTTTCTTCACTCAATTTCTTCCTTTCTCAATGGACTCAATCCCCTTATTATATTTCCCTGATAACAGTCTAATCTCACTGTCTTTACCCAAAACGTTTGCTTAAAAGTAAGAGACTCTGTACCAGCTTTTTGATCTAAGTTCTAATTTGATTTCTGTGAGAATCCTATTATTTTAAATTTAATATTTACTGTATCTCATATAGATAGATAGTCTGACCAGGACCAAGTCACCAGAATTTATTCAGTAAATTCCAGCATTAAAGTCTGCATGATGGACTGTTCAGCGCCCTTTGCTCTTTAACCTGCACAGATTATTTTAAAAGGGTGGTCACACTCTGATTTCATTAAATACGCTTCACCTATTCCCTTGCTTCATTAATGAGCGAGCGAGCGAGGTAGGTTAAAGATAACACTATGCTAAAAGGCAGCATGTGAGCGACAGGTAGAGATTGAGGTAGAAACATGGAGGGTTGAGAGTGGGGTAATTAGATTCAGGATTCGGCACTCATTAAGGTCAGTTTAGATGAGGTCTCACTTTGCCCGTGTGACATGAGCTATCAGTGCTAAGCTATGAACACCAAATATGTGTGTGTGTGTGTGGTTTTAACTAGAGATTTTGGGCTCCTGTCGGTGGAGTAGGCAGGTGGAGGAAGTCTGATGTTAGCGTTGAGGAACATTATAAGCAATTTAATGCTTAAGTACCGGTTTAGCAACGAGGTAGCAACAAAAGAAAGAGTCCCGAGACAAGTCTCCAAAAATAACAGTAGGTGTTTACCCAACATACTGCTCTTATTGATCTGCCACTATTTGTTCCAGGTATTTCAGGATTTTGTCATCTTGTCAACATACTAGAGCCAAAGTAGAAGAGAATCGTAGTCGTTGCCATATCACAGACACCCTGCTCACAATACTGCAGAACTCTATGGAAAAATGCGCACCAGCTGGCTCTTGCATGACATTTCAGGATTCAGCGGGTTACATCTTGTTATAATTATACATTTCTTCAAAGTAATTGGTATGCTTTTTATCAAATTCATGACTTTTCGGGGTAATAATAAGCATACGATAAGCGAAGAAACAAATACAAAGAAAATCAATCGGTATAGTAATGAAATTACGATAAACGTTGCTTTATTTTCTCTCATGCACTGTATATAGATTATTCCTTTGACTGATGGTGATACGCTGTGTGCTGCTGCACCTGCTATTCAGTCAGTCCCTCCAGTAAGAGTGTATATGCTCTTATAATTACGACATAATTAGGAACAAAAACAACACAGTAGGTTGACTACTCTGGCCATAACATTTATGGACACACCCACATTTATAGCTACAATTAGCCTTTGGGCTCAGTTTAATACTGGACTTCATTCCCAATCTCTACATATGAGCTGAACCGTTTCAATGGAGGCAATTTAAAAATGCTAGCGTCTTGAATTTGTAAATAAAACATAGGAGCATTTTTGCTGAGTGGAAAATATACAGTAAATATACATAAATCTTCCATTATGATTGATTTATGGAAGCTAATCGTATCAAGTTTCCTTTGAAGATCATTTACTGCAGGTCTTAGCAGTACAAATATTTAATGTCTTTGATAAGCGGTTTCTTTTTGCATAAACAATCTTTGATTCATTTATTTATTTTCAAAGAAGCAGATTTGAATCCTTTTCTGTGGAAATTTCATACAGATCAAAGCCATAGAAAGAGGCAATACTATATAGTGTGACTCAAGCAACATGTTCTATATAAAAGTGTTTTGAAGTTTGAGGCACCTGGGATAGCTGTAATAGCAGCTCTCGCTTTACATGTTTCTTGCTTTCAGGTTCTTTTGAGACCAATTATTTTGTGTCAAGGCAGTTTGAAACTCTAGATCTAGCGAAAGTCGATTCAGGTAGCCTCATTCATCCAACCTATCACTGTGACACCTGCATGCCCATCACCATCAGCTGCTGTCTTCAAATGTGTCTCAGTAGCAACAAGGGAAGGACTTGCAAGCAATAACAAAAAAACAAAATATTCATTCATTTCATCTTCTTGAGGCACTGAACAGACAAAAATGTGATAAAGTGCCGTTCAGAAATTTCAGTCCCTGTTAGACTTTCTTCAGTGCAAACAGAGCAATGCATTATGGGTCAATTTATATGTTCAATTGAAAAGGAGGTAGAAAATGTAACTACATTACAGTAATTAATAGTCATAAAAAGTCTCATAAAATAGATCAAATAAATAGATATAAGAGCACTGGGGAGAGCAGCAGGTGTATATCCAGGAAGTTCACACGCATGCAGCACAGTGTCGGCAGGTAAAGAAAAAATATCTAGTTCTTCCATGCTGCTGGTCCATGCGCTCTCCACCTCCCCATCTCCTCCTAGTTATTGGAGATCCATAAGCCTCATCCCACACCAATATCTAGACTCCAGAGGGGGGATATCCCATGCTGCTAGTTTGGGCAGAGATCCTTCGATCTCAATCTAACAGAAGAGTCGGACCTCCAAAGATTTTCTAATAGACTCATTATCACACATCTGCTCTTGTAATAAATCATTTGTATTTTCTACATTTTGTGTCCTCTTATTGAAATGCAATTACTTGCACAAAAAAGCTCTAAAAGCCAAGTTACCATGTTGCACCTATGTCACAAGACACGTTTTTGGTTTTCTCATCAATGACTCTCTCTACTTGCGCTGCAACTACTGACTTTATCTCGAGCTGGATAGGACAGTATTTAAAAATGGACGAGGGGCTTGATAGAGAGAAACTTACTACTGTAAAAAAGATTTGGTGTCAACTAGACCGGCAGACAGCATGTAAAAGACTTGATAAAGTTAATTATCAACCAGGTTTAGATGACACTGCAGCAGCTTTTCCCTACAACCTTTCAACAGTTTGTTTTCCTAATTTTTCAATATTGGGTCACCAGATAAAGGACATGAGACTGTTGCCATGGAAAAACCAAACAAAGAATTCTTCTTCTGAGGAGGGGTGCTCAGCTTTATGGAGACCTTTCAAAATCTTGAAGAGTCTATGCTGAGAAGGACTGTGGCTGTCCTTGCATTACATTACGTTTGGAAGGTAATAGCGAATGATGACATTGGTGTGATCACCTTGCTAAGTTTGAAGGTAGGCAACAGGACCTTAAATACGCTCGGAGGCCTCACGGAATACATGTATATGGGATTCTGAGGTGGCTGCTTTGGTACAGGGGGGAAATAACAGCGAGGAAAGTATATGTCAGGGAGATTTTTAAGTTCCAACTGCCATGCTGGCCATTTTTCCAACAGGGTGTTTGCTTTGATGATTTTATCCCATCCCCTCACCGGCTTCCATAGTTCCTGCACTAGAATATTTGCATGGGTTGTGAATTGGATTAGATGGCACAGAGACTAATACTGGCTTGCGAAAACTTTATATATGTTTCTGATTGTAGGCTGGTGGTCGATGATCGATGTGACTTTGTAACCCAGCATGTCTGTGAAACAGTTCCATTGGTGGCCAAGCATCAGCTCTTTGGGGTCTCAATCTGCTGAGAGCTACAATTCACTGGTTTTGGACTATGCATCTGGTGGAAGAGTCTGTATTACAGCTTGATCATTACTAGCCCACTGTCAGCAAAAAGAGGTCTCATTTTGGCTTGAGAGCGTTGGCCTGGTGAGACGAAGGGGTGCTTTGGACGCAGTTATCAACATAAAATGAGACAGATTGAAGGACCTCCTTATTTCCAACACAGTGATCTTTGATATTTTTGTTTACTGAATATGTGACACTGCACGGCTACAGTTGACCTAAATGGCAAGACTTGCCATTCATAAACACTGGGCTATTGGTCAGCTCGCATTCCTCTCCATATGAAAGGAAGTAGGCTTTGTCCTTATCCAAAAGGCGTACCTGATGGAACATACCTTTGTAATCACCCCAGATGGCATTTTAAAGAACTGAGAATCCCTTTTTTTTCGTTTGACATTTTATCTTGTTTTTGATTCAAGAGGTGGGTCAGAGAATTATCTTTTGTTTGAAATTTCCTTTGTTACGTTTGGAGTAGGACATTGTAGTTCATTATTTGTTTATTCTTCAGGAGCCGTGCTCATCTAAAGCACATCTACAGCTATATAAATAAA